>VCRD01000495.1:301509-328656 GCA_006783055.1 Trinorchestia longiramus
TAACCAGTGAAAGCAGCAGCTGCAAAACTAACCAGTGAAAGCAGCAGCTGCAAAACTAACCAGTGAAAGCAGCAGCTGCAAAACTGACCAGTGAAAGCAGCAGCTGCAAAACAAACCAGTGAAAGCAGCAGCTGCAAAACTAACCAGTGAAAGCAGCAGCTGCAAAACTAACCAGTGAAAGCAGCAGCTGCAAAACTAACCAGTAAAAGCAGCAGCTGCAGATGAGACTGAGAGCCAGGCGGGGCTGACAACTGGCACGCCCCTGGCAACGCAGGCAAGGAGCTTGCAAGTGCGCTTGGCGCTCGCAGAGACCAGAACAGAGCACTGCGTCGCGCTCTCCACCACCACGCCCCCTGTAAGTGGCAGTCTGGTAATTTTTGCGTGTAAAAACTGTGACCGTTACGTTTCCTCCTCCCATATTTTTTGAATCATGGAGCCTGTGAGTGGTTGAGGTGCTTGTGCGTGATTGATGTCTCAACTTAAGACGGCATAGGACTTGAGTGGCAGCCCCATAATAGATTACTCGGCTCACTCCAATTGCAATATTCTATTCTATTCTATTTTACCGTACCAGAGCACAGGGTCTTAATTCACAGTCAATACTTTGAAGACAGCTGTGAGGCTAACAGCTGTGAAGGAACAAGGATGGATGGAGATGACAGTTTGATGATCCCGCATCTTCCATGCTTGCAACATTCATAAAAAAATTAACTCACAAACAAGTTAAAGCGACACAATTATGCACAACAAAATGTAGAAAGCGTTACGTAAAAATGTACGAGTAATTAATCTAGAAAGTTGGAGCGGCTCACCGAGTTTCTTTAGCGTCTTGAGGTCTTCAGGCTGCGGCACGATGCCTGTGAACAGCACTCGAGGCTTTGTGTTGGCCTTGGACTGTCGCTCTGATGGTGACAACAGCAGCGAGAACTCCTGCACAGCAATGGTGATATACAGTCAACTTGATCACATGTGAATGGGTGTGATGTACTGAAGAGGAATAGTGCTATACAGTGAACTTGATCACATGTGAATGGGTGTGATGTTCTGAAGAGGAATGGTGCTATACAGTGAACTTGATCACATGTGTATGGGTGTGATGTTCTGAAGAGGAATGGTGCTATACAGTGAACTTGATCACATGTGAATGGGTGTGATGTACTGAAGAGGAATAGTGCTATACAGTGAACTTGATCACATGTGAACGGGTGTGATGTTCTGAAGAGGAATGGTGCTATACAGTGAACTTGATCACATGTGAACGGGTGTGATGTTCTGAAGAGGAATGGTACTATACAGTGAACTTGATCACATGTGAACGGGTGTGATGTTCTGAAGAGGAATGGTGCTATACAGTGAACTTGATCACATGTGAAAGGGTGTGATGTTCTGAAGAGGAATGGTGCTTTAGAGAGAACCTAGTTGCATTTATCGCTAAAAAATTGCCAAACAAATTAGGCAGTATGTTCAGCAAACTGGGTGATCAGTTTTATTATAAAAACACCACCATCACTAGCAAGTAGGAATGTCATGTTTTGGTAGAAGTTACTTTCAATTTCTCCTAAACGTTTAGCTATATTTTCTTTAGGGATGTGATAAGGAAGTGAATGTCACAGACTGCATTCAACGAAAATAAATATTATTTAACATATGAAAAATTTCACAAATATTACCGTATATAATCAACCCGTCTCATGATTTAGTTTTTAAAAATTATGTCTGAACATAATTCTTAAAGTGGGCAAGTCACATGAAAAAAAGGGCTTACAGAAATTAACCAGTTCAAGCTCATTTTAGAATGGTGCCCATACCAACTTGAGGTAAAATGCACAACTTTACTAGTCACATAGCACTTACCAAACGAGCATCAGCAAGCGACCTCCCTGTTTCTGATGCTGTAGAGGAACGCTGAGATGTCGTCCCGCGAACGTGTCGCCGGCCCACAGAAGAAGCAAAACTCTCCACGCTCTGTATTGAACAATTCAAGTCTTCAGAGTCCGCTGGTGCTTTTTGCACTCGTGGATTTCGAAGTCGCCCTCGTCCTCGTGGTGGCTTTGAAGAGGACTGAATTTCATCAGCTGTCGCACGAGTTTGTCGATGAGAACTGCTACACTCACCAGCACTGGCAGTAGAAGAGGAACGCAAGGATTCTTGAGATGGCTGAACAGAACGAGGGGCTTGACTTAAACGAAGGTTTTTCTTGGCTGTCGTATTGAGTCGCACTGAGGACGACAATTCAGAATTCTGAGCCTGACTTGAAGTACAATTCTCTTCACAAATTCTAGTTTTTGAAGTCGATATGTTTACTGCGGCAGAAACCGGCGGGGAATTTTGTGTATGCACGGTAAGGAAAGAATCTTGAGTTTTTCTGATACTTCTACGAGGGCCGCCATTGACAGAGATCGATATAGAAGACGATTTCGCAACTGACGACTGGTTATCCGTCGTAGATGGTGCAGACGAAGACGGTAGAGATGACTGCTCTATTTTTATTCTCTTATTTCTAGTGGAAGGTGCTCCTGTTTCTTGTTCCGATGAATTGTTTTCAACAACTGCTTCTCGTTTCAGAGTAGAGTTCCGAGATGAATTTCTACTAGAAAAGCGAGTTGACTTTCGGTGCAATTCAGGTTTTCTGAAGGTAATTTCAGTCTCAACTTCATCGATAATTGATAAATCAGAGGGAGATACAGCCGATTGTTGGGCGTTTCCATTGCAGTCCTTTACCGTGGACAAAGTATCGGAACTAGAATGAGCGGTGGTACTTCGACGTGGTTGAGTTTTAACTTCTTTGGGAGCAACAGAAAGACTTGCTCGTGACCTCGTGCTCCGAGATGGATGTAATGACCTTGATGGCGTCGATGTTTCAATGCTTGTACGGTTTTTATGCTGACAATTTCGCCCACCAGAGTTAATTAGTGTATCAGTAGTTGATGAAACAGTCGCTTCGGAATTCACCTTGATATTTACACTAATTTCGCTGGGTCCCCTCATCTCAATAGCAGACTGCAACCCACACATTGTCAAAGCTTTTGTGGAGCTTGATACAGACTCAGTCATGAGTTTCGAAAATACACTAGAAATAGAAGAAGAATTTTCGGTCGGTACGTTAGTTTCAACACTCTCTTCTATAGCGTGAATGATTTTTTTAGGCGCGGAGCTATTTGTTTCGGTTTCTGTGCGAGACGGAGAAGTGGTTTCATTCGAGTTTTTTACTCGTTTATCAGAGCCTTTCAAAAAGCGACCACGTTTTTGTGCAGCGCGTGTCGAGCGCAAGTCTTGACGGCTCTTTTCCTGACCAACACCAGGACTATCATCATCAGAGTCTTTCTGGTCAGAAGAGTAACGTGTAGGACGACGACGAGCACGAGTACTCCTCGTAGAACGAACGCTTGTCATGGCGACTTTTTTTTCTTTGGTATCTGTTGAAACCCGACCGCTGTTAGAAGGATCATTTGCTTGTTCCTGAACAGAACTGATTTCGGAAGTTGAAACTATTTCTACAGAATTCTCAGCGTTTGCTGTGCAAAGCCCAACCAAACCAGATGACCCTGATGGGCCAGAACTTGCGTGTTCCAAACGTCTACAAGCGCTAATTCCCTTCCCAGGCCGACCAGGATACACCACCGTTTTGTCAACAGCAACTCCTGATATTTCATTATTAAGCTCTGTTTTATTCCTTAAACTTTTAACACGAGTTTCAACAACCGTGTCTGGGCACTTTCTCTTTGAAATTCGGGTAGCTTGCCTAGCAATTTTTGCAGATTTTTCAATATTTTTATACGTCTTTAATGTCTCATCGTCAGAATCGCTGCTCACAATGACAGCAGAAGCAATAGCTAATCCAGAGCCGCTCTTTACTGACACTACACCAGTCTGACCACTAGGAACAGATGAACATTGAGGTTCAGTTGTGAGTGGACCGATACCATCAGCTGTACATGAAGACTGTTTTCTACCGTCTAACTCGGTATGGTGAAATGTAGAAGACCCAGGAGTTTTAGGCACAGGTGCTAATGGACTCGAATGATCCGAGATACCATCAATGAAATTTAGCCCTGTCATTTTATTTACACTCATACTGAAGAGCGCTTGGGAAGCATCAAATTCGCCGTCATCGTCACTGGAAGTTAAGGAAAAGTCTTCAAGTTTTCTAGGACATTTTTTCTTCTTACGTAAAGTTAATTGACGAGGTGCGCGCTTCGAACGACGAGGAAAAGCAGACTCGTCTTCCGAAACCATCGTTGGAGTTTTGACATCAGTGACGGGTGCTTTGGCTGAAGATCTGGGAGTGGATACAGCTGGACGAGCTCTATCTTTCCTAGGAGTAGAACCTTGACTGTAGTGACCACCAGACTCCGTGTCCGACACGAAATTAAGAGTTTCTATTGATTCATCAGAGGTGTTTTCATCAATGTCCAAATCACCCACATTATACTGATTTGAACCAAACTGGAAGGAATTTACAGGAGTAAAATTTTCAGTGCTCGTGGCTGCTGTCGGCTGCCAAAGAACAATAGCACTATTAATGTTCGTCTTGGCGTCCGGCGAGCGCGTCTTGGCGTCCGGCGAGCGCGTCTTGGCGTCCGGCGAGCGCGTCTTGGTGTCGGGCGAGCGCGTCTTGGCGTCCGGCGAGCGCGTCTTGGTGTCGGGAATGTTTTCATACTGCACAGAAGTTGGTACCACTTGTGATGAACACTCAGCACTTGTTGGAATCTTAAAATCGGTTGCTAGAGTCCCATTAGGCATTGACGTTCCACCATCATTTAGAGTAGTGAAACTAGGTGATGACGTTACATTTTCTGATTGTTGTGATGCTGACTTAGTAATTAAAGTACCGTCAGGATTAAAATTGTGGTTTTCTGCATCATCGATTTCTTCAGGCATGTTTATAAGCATTGTATCAGAAACTGTAGAGGAATTGCTGTTGTCAGTGTTTAGATCTTCATTAAATTCGTGGTTACCTGGTTGAGAATCTATGATGATGTTATCCATATTAATTGTTGGCACAACGGGATTCAAGAGAGGCGTTAATGAAATACCGTTTTTCTCTGGCAATTTGGCAGGAGTTTGACTTCCATTTGCTTCGTCATCCGCATTTCGAGCAGCATTATTCAAGACACCGTGAGGATTTTCTGGCAGCAGAGGAACCTCTAAAGTAGGAGTGATCGTTCCGTCATTTCCGGCTGAAATTTCCTGAGGGTCAATAACATTGCCAGTTGATTCTTGGTCTTGCTCATCATCACTTGGAAGGATTTGGGTCGGCGCATCGAAGTCTTCTGTGCCCAGAGGAAATGCTTCGTTCTTGCTGTTCAACATATCTTGCGTTGGTGCGTCATAGTCTGCCTCATTAATATCTTTCAAAGTTAAATTGTCATCCTTAACTTCGACGATCGTTTTGCTGAAGTCTCCAGAACCTGACGAGTCAAATAATTGTGTGGCATCGACGTCAGTAGGCTCGTTATGATCAACATCTCTGTCCACATAGGGTTGGGTCGGCATATTGCTAACGCTCTCTTGAATGTCGGCACAAAATTCCGTTCGAGTTGACATTTCGTACTTGTTTTTGCTTTTTTCTGAGATACTTTCGGCAGGAACGGACTCAAAATAAGGTTGAGTGGCCTTTTCACTCAGACTCTCGTCACATAACTTTCCATCAACAAATTTGACAGAAACACCGTACGCGACCTCAGGCCGAGATTCTGAGGTGTTACTAGGGTGGTCAGCAAGGTAAGGTTGCGTGACCATTTCACTGAGGTTATCGTTATTTTCCTTGACATGCCCAGACTCAGCCTTAGCAAAATTACTAGAAAATTCGGAGTCAGATTGTGGAGCTCCATCGGCTTGGTCAGCAGCGAAAGGTTGAGTGGCCATCTCACTGATGCTCAATTCAGCATTGTGGTCAGCACAAGACAGTGAAGAATCAGTCTTGTTGACATCGGAGTCTGAGTGATAAGGCTGCGTCACCATATCACTGATGCTCTCATCCAACACGTGATGAGGAGAGTTAAGATTTTCATTGTATACCTGGGTTGGTAATAAGCTTGGACTTTCCATTTCGGTTAATTTGGGTGTTTTAAAAGTAGGACTTTTAGAATCATCAGAAGTCTTGCCAAATACTCGACAACGGGCGACTGGAGTCATCATACCTGGTTTCTGAGAAATGTTCCATTCGGCGTCTTCTCCATAAACTTGGGTGCACATGTCACTGTCGCTGTCAGCAGCATCATGTTCTACAACTTGAGTAGGCTCTTCAGCAACATCGTTTGCATCGTAAACGTAAGGTTGTGTAGGAGCCATGGATAAATCATCTTCCTCATCACAGGCTCCCAAACTTGGTCGCGGTAACTTCCCAGTCACTACCTGAGTTGGACATTCAAACAGATCGAGAACATCCTGGGTCAACGCGGAATCATCCACACTTCTCTCTCGCGAGTTAATCGCAATTTTTTTCCTACTTGCAGGTGTAGTCAAAGGTTTCTTAAAGGCGTCATCACTAATTTTTCCCGGAGATAGCGTCGATTCCTCAAAGGCGGAAAGAATGTCCCGAGTATCATCAGCAACATTGATGCTCGTTTCAGAGGAATCAGCGGCGGTTTCACCAAAAGCTTCAAGAATATCTTGAGTGGAAGCAAGCGCATCGTTGGCGATAGAGACATCGTCTTGCCGTGAAACTAGGCATGTTTCTCCTGAAAAGGCTTGAGTTAATTCCTCGTGTATGTCACCAGTCACACCGTTGATTTCTTCACTAACGTCTTTAACGGAGACACATTTTTTATTAACACCTTTAGTAGAACTTTCCCTGTTTGGCTCGACAGGAACATCCACTTCCTTGGCATTGTCGAGCTCATCTTCTATGTCTGTACTGACATCGCTGTTGTAGCAGTCTGCCTGATCAACGTCTAAACGACTGCCCATGAGACTGCTGATGTTGCCCAGTGGTTTCTAGGAAAGTGGTAATAAACAATGAATATTAATTTATATTACAGAAATGCAAGGTTACATAACGAAAAATTTTCATTTTCAGAATAGAAATGAAGCAAAGAAAAGACTGGATGTACAGTACATTGTTGCACAAGTGAGTATTGCAAAACGACCACAGGAACATTTTTTTTTAAATTTTGGTTAAAAATAAAGCTTTTGAAGTCGACGTCACTTCCCTTCAGCACTAAAAAATCCCATGATGCACGAAACAAACATATTACAATTTGTCAATGCACAAAATTTATTCCTAGAAAATAAATATAGTCGAAGTCTTTTTAATCGGCACTCATTCGACTTAGCAGTCGCCGGTTAATATCACCCAAGTAACCACAAACAATTCATAGACACGCTAGACATAAAAGTAAACGATATCAATTGCTTAAACCAATTAAAAAGAAAAAACAATTAATAAATATATAAAGCTTGGCCAGCGAGTACTGGTTTAAAGTAATTCTACTGTACAAAGAAATAACAATGTGGAAAATATATACAAATATACGAGCTCTGTCTTAAGTTTTAGAGAAGTCACTTAATAATGGTTGGCGTCTGCGGATAAAAGCGTTTTTTCGAGTGTTTGTGCACGAGAAGGTGAGCACCTCTTTTTCTCTTCAGTATAATCTGATTGAATTCTAAAGGATAATTTCTTTGAATTACTGACAGGTACATGAGCTAGAGTCCGATCACTCAGCGAGGAGTTTTTATGCGCAGTTAAATGAAGTGTGCTGGTAAATTCAGTTTCTTCACAATGAATGCATCACATGATCAATATGAAGGCCAAAACACTACGAGGCTTTGCAAAAAGTCAGCAATAAACCCATTCCCTATGCTTCAATAAGTAATACAATTTTTCTATGATAAAATTTGCGAATAAATGTTTGATTGCATTAGTTTACTTCATTACAACATCAATAAATTTACCAAAATTTTCAAAACTATACAAACTTGATTTTAATTCAAGCATTATTTAAACTATCCAAGTTTTCCCCAACTTGAACACACTTCGGCAGCACAAATTTCTCATCGGGATGTTGACTACTGAACTAATGAATATTTCATACAAACGGTTGCTTCATCGTTAGCATAGTTCCAGAAATTATAGCTACAAAACTTCAAGGAAAATGAATGCACTCCTAAGTCTGCGGTCTTTTATAAGAAATCAAAGAAAAGGTAAACCATTAATTACTGAAATCTTCATGACACAAAGACACAGAGCAACAACTTCATAAATCAATAGTTCACCTCTTACTACCACTCAGACATAAATATTCACACATTTCTCCTTGAATTATCAATGCCAGATAATTTTGTCAATCTTCACAAATCAATAACCAGATTAGGTGCCCCGAGATCGAATAGCTAGATTGAAATATGTACCAAGTATCAGGCGAGTCTGTGACGGTGTAGGCATTACCTCGGTGCTCTGTGGGTCAGACACCCGAGATGTAGATGGGTTCCCGAGTGCTGCTGGGCCAGCGTCCGTGGGCGTACACGGTGTTTCAGGGACAGCGCTGAGTTTATCTGGTACATTTCAATAATTTGTTAACCTTTTTTTCAATATTTACTGATAAAAGTAATGCATGAACTCATTCCTCATCGTGAAGAGATCAGACAACAATAAGGATCAAGCAACTCGGAGTTTAAAGCTAAGTAGAAAGAAAACCAAAGCTACCGTACAGTGGTGTTGTTGCACCAGTATTTGTGCTGCTAGGTCAAGACTGTGGAAGCTTTAAGTTAATCGAGTTACAAGTTAAGTTAAAAGTACTTCACAATCGAGAGAAAGTTTGTTGTACAAGCATAGGAATTCATTATGTAAAAGACATCAATTGAATGTTCAGTGTGGTTTTAGGGATTTGGTAAAACATGAACACTTGTTATTGATATCATTAGCTTCAATAGCACTATTCGGAAAACTTTACACTTGAAAGACAATCTCTCACAGAACATGAAATTATGCAGAGTAATGTCAGTGAAGTTCTTTATAAGGCATATAACTCTACTAACAGATGAAGAAAGCTCAAAGAGTATTTTCGTAAGAACAACATTCTGGTTCTCTGATCAAATCGAAGATAATAACTGTTGACTACTTACACAAAAAACGAAAACAAATAATTTACCTCGCAACTTTGAAGATGTTACTGGAGTAGAGAGAAGACTGTTAGCAGTTAATCGTGAGTGCCCAGCTGGTTTAGTTAATAGAGTAGCTGAACACATGGGATGAGGTGTAGGACTAATGATGCTGTCATCGAAGTCATCATCCTCTCTACTATCATCAGACTGCACCTCCTCATCGCTCTCTTTCACCACAGTGTTAGCTGAGCTCGGCATGAAGAAACATTTACGCGCATACTTGCGATCTTGAGAATCTTTCCTGAACGGACTGCAGGAATTTGATCTTTTCAGTTCCAATACGGGCGTGCTGGGAGAAAAATTGTCTGCATTGAGCGCCTCTAAGCTGGTTTTAGACGCGGTGGAATGCATCTCAGATATGTCACATGAAGAATCAGTGTTCTTCAGTGGCGAACCTTGTGACTTTGATTGATCAAGTGATGAGCCTTTTGACTCCTTTTGGATGCTTGAATAATGACATTCCTCCGTTATGCAGGCCTCACTTTGGCCTATCTGTGCACGGCCGTTCTCTTGCAACCGGGCATTACAACTAACCGTGTCTTCAACTGGGCCTGGAGAAAGTGATACTGAGGGTGTAGAGGCAAGACTGGAAGTGGGTAGACTGGAAGTGGGTAGACTGGAAGTGGGTAGACTGGAAGTGGGTAGACTGGAAGTGGGTAGACTGGAAGTGGGTAGACTGGAAGTGGGTAGACTGGAAGTAGGTTGACTGGAAGGACAGAGCGTTACATCACGTCTCTTCTTCTTCAAGGCTTGATCTTCACTCTCTTCTCCACTGATGTCACTGTCCACTGTCTGAATGAAAAAAAATTATATGGCAAAAACTCAACAAGTGAACAGTTAAACAAACTTGTACTTGGTAATACTGAAATTCATTTCTCTAGTCAATATTCAATATAATGAAAATAGAGAAAAATAGATAATAAATAATATTCCTAATCTATTTCATACCTATACCCATATATATACATATAAATATATATATATATATATATATATATATATATATATATATATATCTATATAAAAATATACATATTAAAATTCTTTGCAATATTCAATATAATGAAAATAGGCTAAAGTAGGGTATATACATATATATTTGTTGTGAATGCTGCTATCCATGTCACACATTCACAAGAAATGCACACATATTTTAAAACAAACCTCACATTTCTTTTTTATTCTAGTCCTGAGAAAAAAATTGGTTTTTTAACTTGAAGGCACCTCATAATTAACCAACCTGAAGCTTCACTCACTTTTTCCATTGTCCACATTCAATAACTCAGTAATACTTCCCATGAATAAAAAGCAATTGTAACAATGTGTTAGTCCATGGGGGAAATCTCTCACTTCTACAGCACCAAGACAATCCCATTCAGCCTAGCCTACTGAGAGACATGATTAATGGAAAAAAATGAACAAGTCATCCACTGTGGAATATATGAAGCTCACAAGTCATTTTAACTACCTTCATGCAGTTATATGAATAACTAATAGAAGCAGACAAATATCAGCTGCAACATCAAATACGGCTCATAGTCATAACATGAACTCGTACCAGACATTACCTTGTAAATGGCAGACACATTCCCAAAGCGTAGCTGTTCACCACCACGCAGGGCATAGCGGATGTGAGGACGCAACACAAGCTGTAACAAAACTTAACATAAGGACAACTTTTCAGGGTGATATTATGCCTTTGTATGTAATTTAAGCTTACTTTTGTGGGTAATCAACATAACTACACGCACACAATTTGGCACAAGTTAACAAGCAAAGAGCTGCTGAGCACAGCAGTACTCCCGTACACCCCCTCATCTCATATCACATGACATGAGTGATGGGATTATTCTGTGCCATATCATCTAGGTCTGCCATACAACATAATTCTGCTAACATTGACATTTATTCTCATTAATAAATTCACAAAAATAAACACAAGAGAATAGAAAAAAATGGCATACAAACATGAGAGTGAAAGGATTCTTTTTTTGAGAAGCAAAGTAATAGAATAGTTTAGAAAAAATATTATTTGATGATAATTATTGGGTTTGTATCGAGCATACAAAAAGACTTATGAGTTACTGAACTGTATCTAAAACAAACTATACATATTCAACACTAATTTTGTTCATTTAGATATACAAAATTCACAAAATAAAAATAATGATTTTTTACTTTTCCCATCCGTGTTTTGTTGCGACTGGCCAAGTCCATGAGTGTTGAACATCCTTCCTCCACTTCCAGCACTGCATGCTCCTTTGACACACCCTGAGAAATACAAGCAAATGCACTATAAATAAAATACTTTACATGTTACCAAGCAAAATACTTTTTGACACAAACAAAGTCTGTAACTTGACTATTTGCTGTCAAATAGTCACCAAGATTTCCCTTTCCACACATTTGACAATAAATAAAAACAATAATAGGCAATTGACATTAAGAAGTGACTCAAGCACTAAAACTTTTACATGCTACCTCTTTTCACTGATCAAACCTACAATACAGTATAGTTGTTATATTTAGGCTCATCATAAATATTTCAAATTAAAAAATTATTTGCATAACAGTAGCAACTAATGGTGAACTCACAGCAGAATTCTGTAGCAGCACCTGACAAGTGTCAGGGTTACGACCAATTGTGTTCTGGCCGAGCAACAGATCATACTTCAAGCCAGCCACTTCCAGCCATCCATTCTGTAAGAAAAATGTATGTATAATTAAAAAATAAACTACTAATATCAATGTGCAAATAAAGAAAAGTAAAAATTTGGACACCAGGAAACAAATGTAAGAAATCCGTTCATTGTTACGCATGCCAGCATAGAAATAATTTACAGCTTTTTTATTCTCAGTGAATAGAATGATTAAACTTGCATATAATTGAAATAAAAAATTGTCCTGAGCTTAAGAGAGTATTAATAAAAATGACACTACCAATAGTGATAATTTCAACTTGAGACATTAAAAAAACATTATTAGCTATTCGTAAATTGCAAATTGTTAGAAATTGCAGTTGCAAATTGTTAGAAAAAGAGAATGTAAAAACAATCACCAAATTAACTACAATCCACCATGAGCTTTGAGAAATAAGTTTCCCTTAACAATAAATAAAATCCTTACCACAAAAGTTTCCTTGTCACTATCATCACAATCACCAAGTGCTTGAGTGCAGAGTAAAAGCTGTGTTTCATCCATCACGTAGAGTTGGAGCGCACACCACTGCTGCCTCACAATAACTCAAATGTAGTGGAGCTTACAGCCAAAGTATGTAATGATAACCACTCAAAATCATTTCAGTGAAAAAATGCTGCAAAGTAAATTCAAACGCGCATTACAAATTAAAGTGTGCCCGCACATTAACCTGTTAACGGTCACCGCTTTTTCGAAAATAATGATATTATTGTCATGTTACAATTGTAATATGACAGTAATAACAACGCTAATTAAACTAATAAACATTATAACATCATATGATGTTAACGCCGCTGTGGTACCGTCGCGCATCTACATCATATGGTGTAACTTGCCGGTAGAATGCAACTCGTATAAACATCATATGATGTAAATAACGCTTAACAGGTTAAAATCTGCAACCCAGATCTCCAGATAGACTTAGACTTAGATCGAGGGCCAGCGTTTGGCTGGGGCCTTTGTAACGGCCTTCAATTCCCTCCAATACACACGCACATACAACAGGATTGCAAGTCTCTTAGCAACAGATTCCGTACGCAAGTTTCAATTGCATCCACTATCCCGCCCACAAATGTGCCTTCCGTGCCCGACTGCCAGGGAGGGTACCTAGTGGTGAGAATTATTAGCATCTCCGTTGGCGGACGTAAAAAGCATAAAAACATCGTCTATAAAATCATAATATAAAGAATTCACTGCTAAGTTTATTCAAATTTCTTACAAAATTTCACACAAGCTATTAGGTTTTACAATTTGTTAGTAAACTATTAATGACATATAGTAACAGATATGGAGAGTTATACCATGGTCTAACCGCATAGACGTCTCTCAGCTCAGAGCTTCGGTAATCTCGAACTACTTGCATTCTATTTTTGAATGGACAGAATAGCTATCGTAGTGACGGTGTGAGGGACTAGGAGTGTAAAAAAGGAGTAAGTGATGGAATAATCATTACACGACAATGACTTTAACAGCGTGTCTTGATGCTTTACTTATTCTGCACCTCGGCTGCATTCAATGACTGTGCTTCGTCTAGCCAAAAATTGAAAGCTCCAAGCTGACATACCCAACCTTACATGCTTCCAGTGTTAGGGAGTGATAGCTCATACTTCAATTACTGTGCTTGGTTTTTATTAGGAAGCTTTAATCTTTTAGTGTTTTGCACAGCTTGGTAAACGACTTAATTTGTTATATTTTTTGGCATTTATGTATTAAAAAAGCTTAGACATATAAAATACGCATTTAGTCTGATCCATAGCGCAAATAGTTATATTTATGATTTTGAATAAAGTGATATACATATATGATTTATATATGAACTTTTTCATGCATTGTTCGTTTTACGATCATGACACGGACCCATGATAGTTACAAGTAACTATGAGATCATGTTTTGTTGTTTATTTTCTAAAGCTGTTTTCTATTTTGTCAAATTTTCGTTGTTGTTGCCTGCTTCGTATTTACTTACCTAAGTATTGCTATTAAATAAATGTTAATTTTCAGCCCCATTGCTTCATTTTTAAATATGTGCTATAATTAAAATATTTTTTGAGTTCCTCTGCATTTTATAAATGTAAAAATTTCTTATATATAGTGTATTCTGAGTGATCCACCTGTCATCTGGATGATCTAACTGTGGTCTGAATGATTCAACTGTAGTCTGGGTGATCCAGTTATGCTCTGGGTGATCCAATTTTACTTAGGATGACATGGGTGATCCAACTGTACTCCTGGGTGTGCAGTTCTACTGTGAAACAATCCAAATCTTCTTTGGATGTTTCAATTTATTTGATTTTAATGGTTATAATCACTTCTGTGAATCAAAAAATATATTTATATATATCAATACATCATATATGTATCTATACAAACTAATTTAATGTATGGATTCCTAAATATGTTCCATTTTTACTCTGTAGATGTATTCTGCAGTTCTATATGTATGTATATACATAAATATATTTTCTATTTAGATCCCATTTTCATTTTGCTATGGCAAGGGATCTTACAAATGGGCTGCACATTTTTATTCAAGTTGCTGATAATTTTCAAGAATTTCTAAAGTTGGTAAGTAAAAAATAAAGTCTATTCATACAATATCTACTATTTGTAAATGAAAAAATGCTAGGATGTACTGCATTGCTGTGTTGTTTACCAAGTTAATTTGAGAATGGTTGATTGCATAAATATAAAATCAGTGCTTGTAGCTTAGTTCTAATTTTTTTTAGTGGTTTTAAGACAAAATTTCAGCATTTGAAGCTCATGAAGCATTTCTTGTAGCTTTATATTGATGAAATTAACCAATTCCTTCTGTATAATGGGATCATGCTTACTCTACTACATGATCCATCTAACAATAAGATGAACTTGATGTATTGCTTTATTGTTCACATTTCAATTAAATCCTTTTGTAAAACAGGCATCTGCTGATGGCATCTTGAAGTCATGGGGCTTAGAAGTTGCTCTTAAAAATGTGAAGTTGAACATACAAGAGCCTGAGCAGTCATCACAGCTCATCATTGGACTCCATTCTCTTCATTCTCTCCTTGGCCAGGTGGGCATCTAAAGCTTTAATCTAATCTGTAGCTCAATTTTTCTTGTTCAATGATTGAACATTACAGTAAGTCCTTGTTATACAGTACATATGCATTCCTGAAAACCTTACCCTGAATCAAAATTACCGTATACCAAACTTGTTATAACATGTAATAATACGATATGTGTTCCAGCATTTCGAAAGTCACCCCTGCAGATATGAAAAAAAATACCATAACTGTGAATTTACTGGATAAATAATTACTGTATAACGAGGACTTGCTGTACTGCATATATCAATCATATATTATAATACAATTAATGAATTAAGGCTTTGTTAGGTTAAGGGCTTTGTTTATGGTGATGGAGTTTTCTTTTGCTATGTATTGCAAATATTTATCAATCCTTTGAATATTTGTGGGAAATTGTGAATTGTGTGCCTAAATGCTCTATTTTTCTATCATTTTTTGCAGATTCTCGAAAATTTAGGACATGTTTACAACAACAAACATGAGTCTGCATGTGACCGTAGCTCCTGCTTGTGCTGGTGTGGTTGGAAATCATCAATGGTATCGGAGTGTGGCCACACGCAGCTGTCCAGCTACACGCCTGACACGGTGATACGATGGTGTGAAGGAGAGTGTCATGTACTCTTAGCTTCCAGTGAACCTGCAGTAAATGGGCACATAGACTCAACTGTTGAGGAGGCCTCCACAAGCTTCAAAGTGAAAGAAGAACATGTTGATTTAGATGATTGCACATCACTAGCACCCATGAATGGTAAACTTGAGGGCTCTGTAGCCTCATCCTTGGACATGGAGGAGGCCATTAGTGAGAGTAAAGTGCATTTGCATCTTAATGACAATTTCATTGAAAATTCATTACAAGCTACCTTCGAAAGCTCTCTTGAAAGTGTTAAATATGCATTTGGAACTAATGGCTCATCTGATGAAGATGTAAAACCAGCTAAGCTGGCACATTTGAGAATTCATTCCAATATATGTGGTTCTAAAATGAAAGATGTTCAAGAACTGCCACTGCAGTTGAAAGAAGAATTTTCCAAAACGACCAAAGAGACATCTCTCTTTGAAGAGCCCTCTACCATGTGTTCTACTAGTTGTGATGTTGGTTTGCAGTCCTCTGATTCTTTTCCCTCATGCAGTTGTTTTCAGAATAACAGAGAGAAGTCTTTTCAATTAATAAATTCGAATCAAGACCAGGGTGAAGTGAACTGTTTGAGTGCTGGCTCAGCATCCACAGAAAATGCATTAATTCAAGCACACAATGGATCTTCCCTATTTTTGTCATCAAAGCTACTGAGTAAAGCTGTATCATCTAGTTTGGGTGTTGTTCATTCAGAAACAAGTGTTACCAAGATTTCGAGTGTTTGTACCAAAAAAGAACTCCTTGTTGAAAAATTCACATCAACAGCATCATCACATAGCTCTGACATCGAGGTAGAAGATATTAACAATTCATCAAAGAACAAGTTTCCTGATGTTGAGCAATCTTCTACTATGATTTCCTTGTCTCCCTTGAAAAAATCTACATTATCTGTAACACCTTTCTTAAATTCCTCATGCACTTCTCAGGCGGGAAGACATTTTGATGCATGCCTAACGTCGCCTGTAACTGCGGTATCTAACCAATCTCAAACTTCATTTTCGGCGTTTTCTTTTGATCGAACTGACTTCTCTTCATCACCATCTTTGTCCTCTTCGTTTGTTACAAATTCATTTAAAAATAGTCTTTTACCTTCACAAGAATCGCCTGTATGTCCATCTGTATCATCTGCCCACAACCAACCTCTTCCATCTCACACACCCTTTCATAGTCATCCAATTCCTTCATTATCTTCCAGCTCTAGCTCATCAATTTCATCGTCGCCACAGAATCATTGGATGGCCTCACCTTTGTCAGCATACAGTGATGCCGTTTCTCTATTGGCACCCACTCTGAAGAATCTAGTATCAGCCAGTACAGCTGTCTGCCATAACCTTCCACAACTCACAACACTTTCTCGATCTTCAACTTCACCTAGCTGCAGTCATTCTGTGCTCAGCTCGTCTATCGAAAGTTGTCATCCTCATTGTACAAGATCATCAAATAGTCAAGTTGGTTGTAGACCATATCCTGCTCATTGCCTTCCTGCCTGCGTTTGTTCTTACAGCCACACAAGTTGCTTTTCATCTCCCACTTGCGGTCGTGCTGGTTCTGCGTCATCACTTGCACATTATCATGTTAATTCCTTTCCGTCTTCTGTTCATTGTCATTCAAGTTTTCTTCCACCTTCGCCTCCATGTCGCCTCACGTCTGTTTCACTATGTCCAATTTCTACGCGTTCTGACTTGTCAAATTCCCAGCAAGCTCAGTGTTTGTCTTCCACTTTCGATCAGTTCATCTCTTCAACACATCTTGGATCTCCTAAAACCATGTCTAGATCGTCACCAAATCGCACCATATCTACAGTCGAATCGCCAAATATTTCGGAATTTTTACCTGCGACTTCATTCTCTTTTACAAAATCTATTTCCATTCCAACGTGTGTTCTTTCAAAACCAGTGAATACGCAAGTCCCTGCCATTCCAAAGCATGCTTCTATACCGGTAACAGGCCACCCTAGACTTGGCATTGCACCTGCATTGACGCAAACTAGACTAAGTACAACTTCATCAGTAGGAAACTTGAAATCAAGTTTTATGTCATCGATAACTCATTCACAACCTTACTCCTCTCAGTTGCCAGCTCCTCCTAGACCTTTGTCGACTCCTTCACCTGCTAACTCCAGACCAGTTTCTACACCTTCACCAGCTCACTCACGACCTATTTCGACCCCATCTCCAAGTTTTTCTTCTATTCCATCGCCATGTTTTAGCCGAGCAAATCCGGTTCCATCTCCTGCCCATTATCATGCTGTCCTATCACCATCATTGCCTTTCAATTTTCCTCTACCATCTCCTCCTTTGCAACTTTCCCACTTTGCTCGTTCACCTTCCCCAGCTTGTTGTCTACCGCTCTGTTCACCCAGTCTACCTCTGGCATCTCCGAGCTTTTCTTGTCTTGCTCTATCTCCTTCATCAATGTCGTCTCGACCTGTCTCTTCTCCAAGCTTTTCTTATGCTATTGCTTCTCGTATTCCTTCTCGTCCATCCTCTTCGCCAGTATTTTGTCCTGCGCAGACTTCTCTGTCTCTTAGACCATCTCCAATTCATTCCCACAGAGCTCTCTCACCTTCACTGGTTGCAGTTCCTATCGTTGTACCTTCTTTATCTCCACCAATTTGTGCTGTTCCTAAGAGTGTAGGTTTGGCTATCGAACTTGAACCCCTTTCCCTGTGTAGCAAGTCAATTTTGAAAGACGGTGATAGTGAACGTGGTCTGATGCATGAGAATGTTCCTTCCTCGATATCATCAGGGGCATTGGATACAAGTGGCTCAGTAAATACTTCATTGAAAAAGAAAGACCAGTTCGAAAAGGAGAAATCAAAATTTACTGAAGATCTGTCCTCCGTATTAGCCGTGACGTATCGTGACATTGAAACACCAAAAATGATATTGGAAGATACAAATGATACCTATGTCGATGATGATGCATCAAGAAACTTGATTATTCACGAAGAATCATCTCAAGATACATTAGATGAGACAAGCAGGAGCAAGAAATCTGAAGACGAGCCCAATGCAAGTGAGGCGCATCATAACTGCTTCACGGATTTCATTTCAAGCATAAGTAGCTTAGAGTCTGTTACCAAGGATGACGAAACGCGTGATAGTAAATGTGTATCTACTAGCGTGCCCTCAAGTATCCATATTAACGAATATTTGAGTACCCCGTTAAATGTTTCAGTAGGAGAGAATGAAAATTCGTCCAAATCAGAAAAAAATGCCACAAAAACTAATTCAGATTCTCTGAAGATGAATGAATTTGATGAACAAAAGAGCTGCAACAAGGATGGCACTTGTAAAACTGAAACAACTCACAATATAAAACAGACTGTCACTCCGAGCGAGGAAGCAATCGATTTTTCTGAGAGCAGCGAGGAAAGTCCAACGAATGTTGGACTTTTGGGGTCTCCTAATTGTCCAGGAGATGCAGTTGACAAATCAGGTACACCGGAACGTCCATTGAAAAGTAGAGACGCAGAAATCGAGGTTGATGGGACCAAAAAAGATGAGGTTGATGGAGAAACATTTGGTATTGAGCGAGTGCACGAGGACTCAAACATTGAAGGAGACGAAAACGATGGAAATCGCGCATTAACGCCTTCAAAAACTGATGAGGTTGCTGATGATGATGAAGATGATGAAGAAGATGAAGACGAAGAAGAAGAGGAAGATGATGATGACGACGATGATGACACGTCTTCTGTTAGCTCTTCGTCATCATCATCGTCTAGTTCTTCGAGTACTTCTGATGATGATGACAGAATCAGCTTCAAAGAGCGAGGTAAGTGGGAAACAGGACTTAATGAGATTTTCGGTTTATAACGCACTGCATATTGCTAGTGAAAATGAATGTATCTGCGGTGAAAACGAAGAAAAATCCAAGTCGGGCAATTTATAGTGTTTTGCAGAAGTAGAAATTAAATATTGTCCTAATTGTAAATATGGTGTCATACAGGTTCAGGGAAAGACGCATTGCTGAAATTAAATTACTTATGCAAATACCTGCCAAATAAGTATTTTTGTTAAGAAAAATGATACAAAAATGTAATCGCTTGCACTGAAATTAATTCTGTGCATTGTTATTCAAAATTGACTTATTTCATGGAATTAAACATATGTAGATCAAAGAATGAACTCACAAGGCTGCCGGGGGAAACTGTCGAAAAATTAAGTACTCAATTGTTCTCAAAAATTTTCATAGTGTGACTCACTATGTTCTCATGGTAAAATGAAAAATATTTGTTATTGCTGTATTTAGCTTCTCTTCAAATTATTCAGTAATCGAGGGCAAAAACATGTACAAAATCTAACAATTTTGCAAATAGGACTTCGCAGGATTATTATCGGACTCTTATTTCAGCAGGCAGGGATGTAATGCTGGCTGAAGTGTCCCGTTTTTAAGTATAAAAGTATTATAAATACTTATGAGCATAAAACTAGGATTGTTGCGATCATACAGTGATCCTTAATGCTTGAACAATGAAGTAAGAGCAAAGTTTAACTACTGATTCTTACATAACTTTACTGAAGGGTTTTGTTCTTCAGTGCATCATGTACACAATGGTAAAAAAAATCTAAGAACTAAAAATGTTTCATTGAAATTGAAATGTAATAAAGAAATAAAGTGGCAACATGTACGAGAAAGATGTCTCGTACGTAATATTGACTGTAATTGTAATTGACTTTTTTGATCAGTGGAACAAGCTGCTCAGCGTATTGACAGTAACTGTAATTGATTTTTTTGATCAGTGGAACAAGCTGCTCAGCGGCAAGCTGCAGCCCTGGCAGCAGAGCAGCGAGAATTGGCGCGTTCTGTGTCAGCAAGTGCAGCTACAACATCATCGGTTGACGCCCCACAGCGCGACTTAGAGGCACCGACCAACGAGACTTCTTTTCTTGAAGACCACGCTTCTGACTGCTCAGATCGGTCGTCTGAGTACGAGGATGTTGGTGGAGAAACTCAAAACGACAATGAAGATGATGAGGAAGAGGAAGAAGAAGAAGAGGAAGAGGAGGAAGAGGAAGATGAGGAGGATGAGTTTGATGATTCTCTCACCAACGATGGTTTACAAGCGAGTGGTTTGACCAACGTTCCGTTTGTTCGGTCTCCTCTAGATGAAGGAGCGTACATGGTCCAAATGCCAAACATGATTCATGCTCTTCAGTCGTCGCATAATACGTTGAATGCACCTCTTAACTGTCAGGGGTTACTCCCTATGACACTTGATGACAAATGCTCTGTGTCAGATTTGTTGGGTCTGGATGTGGCGAATCCTGCATCTCTTGTAGGAGAAAATAGTGGCACTCTCACAGGTGGGGCTTTTAACGTCAAGCAAGATATGGTTCGCTGCACTGATGCTATGCAGTCTATGCCAGGGCTTAGCCGTAACCCAGCTGTGGATGTGCAGTGTTCAGGGTCTGACAATTTGCCTTTAAACTTCAAACCTTGCTTGCAGCAGACGCATGAAGATTTGGAACAAATGACAACCATCAACTCTCTTGACATGGACTCCTTGAGACAGGCATCCATGACTGATGTAGGAGAGCAGTATCTGGCGGGTGGGAGGGTCTCAAGTGATGCAGGGGTGGACACACTTTCTATGGTCATGGAACAGCCTTTACCTGCTATGCTAGAAGGTAATAATTCATCTGGAGTAGACAAGCATTCGATGCTCGGCGCCAGTTGCAACCGGCAGCAGCACCCAGTTGCGCTAATGAATCAACATAATAACGCAGGGAACATGGTGGCTCAGATGCAACACCTCAATCCTGAAACCATGAATACTCAGAGACTTCCTATGTCTGCCCCACAAATGTCTGTGCTTTCTGCCGCTAACGGCAATCCCAATGTAGCTAGCCACCTAAAAAATGATATCAGTCATATTCAACGGCCACAGTTCTACGACAGCAATGCTGGGAGCCTCCAGGCTTCTGTGCGTTGCATAATGTCGGGGGAAAGTAACAAAACGTGCGCTACCAACAATCAGCAATGTCAACTACCTTCGTCTTTTTCTTCAATGAATAATTCAGCTCTGAAAGATAGCGTCAACTCCAAAGAAGAAGCATTTTCAATCAGTTCCATTCACAAGAACAAGCGTCGACGAGTCCAGCGCCTTCCGTTCTTACAAACAACCAATCCAGTGCAGCCTGTGAGTAGCTTATAATTTTACTTGATAACTTCATAGATTTCTGAATTTTTTGACTAAATTTGTGACTGTAAGGTACGTAAATAAGTCGAGCTGCTGATAACCGTCTGGACGAGAAGTTATAAATTTAACTACTTGTATGACATTTTTACTGCACAAGATTCATCATCTCAACCTTAAATTCTGTAGTTAACTTGAAGTGGCTTACGTCGACCTACTATCATTCGGAGTCTAGATACTGAATAAAAAGACAGTCATCAAAGGAGTTTTTTTTTCAGGAATCACACATTATGGTTCTTATTTAAAAGGCTTGAATTCCCTCACTCATATCCGGTTTTACTGTGTCAATAATCCTACTGATCTTTTATTACACTTCAGTAACAATGTCAAAGGCATATTGGTACTGATAAACGCAATAGTGAGCTTGAACCAACTTCGACTTTGGTCCATTGTTGTAGACGGTTGAAGTCTGATTGGATGGTCACTCGGTATATTTTGGTGAACGCTTTGTGATAGTTTCGTGTCGTCGACACGAAAATAATTAATTAATTTATTTATATAGATAATTTGTTCATTTTACTGATGATCCCGACGTCAAGGTCGTTGATGTAAATGATGAAGAATATAAGTTAATTTTCAGGTAGTGATAACAATAGTTATACTAATATTCTTTTTACAAGCAAAAACAATTGCGTAATCGAATTAATATTACTTCTTATTTCCAGTTCACCCAAGAATTTGAATGTGATAATTGATTTTTTTTATATTTTCAGGTAGCCAAGAACTCAGCCATAATGGACCCAGGAGATGGTGGAGGTTACAAACTTGAGTCTGCCAAACAAATATCGTTTAGCCAACAGGAACACACCAAACAAATGTCATCTTTCAATCAACAGGAACACGCCAAACAAATGGCATCTTTCAGTCAACAGGAACATGCCAAACAAATAGCATCTTTTACCCAACAGGAACACGCCAAACAAATGACAACTTTCAGACAACAGGAGCATTCCAAACAAATGGCATCTTTCAGTCAACAGGAACACGCCAAGCAAATTACATCTTTCAGTCAACAAGAACACTCCAAACAAATGGCATCTTTTAGCCAACAAGATCTCCATCTGCAGAGCAGTAGAACACAAACTGTGATGCCCGAAAACTTATTATGTTCTCAAAAATCTTCAAATGTCCAATTTGTACATTTACAACAGCAAAACCTTCAGCAATCTCCGTCTCATATTCAAATAGTCCAAGTTCAACAACAACAACAACAACAGCAACAACAACAGCAGCAGCAGCAACAACAACAACGACAACGACAGCAACAGCAGCAGCAACAACAGCAACAGCAGCAGCACCACCAAATGCAGCTGTTACATATGCAGTCAAATGGTGATAGCAGTCTACACCTTCCTCCAATTCATATAATCCAAGTTCCATCTCTAAAACCTGTAAATGAAGCTAATCACATGCAGCAACAAAATTCAAGTCCTGCTTTACATATTCAGCTTCAGGCACCGCCTGTTTCTATGGAACAACAAGCGTCTCATCTGCATGTTCAAAGTCAGGTTCCAAGTCTCCCTACTAATGCAGGAAATTTGCAGACAATCATACAAAATGATGGTCAGAGTTTGCCCACGCAGAACTCGCAAAATGTCCTACAAGGTACTAGTGGAACGCAGTCTAACCAACCAGTAGGGCAGAGCTTAAACAATGGGCAAGAGAGAATTGAACCAGTTTCTGTTCCAGTCTCAGTGCCGTTCTCTAGCGCCAATGCTAGGCTGCGTAGACCTCCTAAAGTTCTCACTTGCACAACTTGTAATAAGCAGTTCACTAGGAAACTGCGCTTCGTGGAACATCAACTCAAGCACTCCAACGAAAAACCATACGCCTGTGATAAATGTTCTTCGAAGTTTTGCAACAAATTTACTCTGAAAAGACACATAAAAGTTTTCCATGTTACCGAAGAAATGCTGAACTGTGAAACATGTGGTCGAACTTTCAATAACGCATATCATCTTAAACGACATGAAGTCACGCACAAAAAGCCGTTTCCATGTGATGTTTGTGGACGCAGTTTTGCTCTAAAAAACACCAGAGATAACCATGCTATTCGGCATTCTGGTCTCCGTCCTTTTGCGTGCACTGTTTGCTCCAAAACCTTCCTTGCAAAAAACAAGCTACGTTCACACATGAAGGGGCACACTGGGGAGATAGTTTGCGTTGTCTGCTCTAAAACATTTTCCTCTCAGGTGAGTGCATAGGAGTTTTAAAAAGTGCTAATCTATTAATTCATGATATTCTAAAATTAGATAGGGTCAAGTTAAACCCCAGAGTTGACATTTAAGTAAAATTATTATAGTGTATTAAGTCCTAGGCAAAATGATTCGTGAAAAAATGTCAAGTTTTTGCGCAAAGATTCTAAAGTAACTGAGCAAAGCAATGAGGTTATGATTTGATGCTAGTTTCTCAATTTATATTCTAAAACTGCTGTAGCAGTTCTCAGAGAACTCCTGTTGTAGTTCACAATGTAAACCCCCTGATTCTTATGAGGCTACATTTCAAATGAGAAAAACTAAAGGAAATGAACAGAGGTCCACTGTTTTACGGTATTTGGTGTAAAAAATATTTAAAGTCGATGTATATATGTATTTATCGTGGTCACCCTGTATAAAATTTTCTCGAAACGGGGTAAGATACCGATTTTTTGAGACACAAGGTGCGTCAAAATTATCTGACGTATTTGCAAGTTCAATGGAAGCGTAATATAAAAAAGAAAAACATGTTTCAAGTTGTATTCAATTCTTGTTGGTAATTGGAAATGAAATAAAAATGGTATTATATGTATGTACATTACAAAACTAACAAAATATTTTTTGTTCATTTATCTATTTTTTATATTAAGCGTACATATACTGTAGAATAGAATAAGGTAATAGAAACGAGCTGTTTGGCCCAGTCTTGGGTTGATACCCAAGTCCCATGCCATGTGTAAGATCATTTTACCGCGCGTGTAGAACGCGTTGAATACACAAGACACGAGTTTGGTATAATGATATTTATTTGTTTAATAACATGCTATTTATTTGTTTTACGTGTCTTCAGGACATGCTGGCCCGCCACAAGCGAGTGCATCACGGCACCGTGGAAGACTCAGCGGCTTCTACGTGCCCTGTGTGCGGCAAGAAGTTTGGGTTGCCCAGTAAAATGAGGAGACACTGCAAGGCTGTGAGTGCTAACTAGTAGAAGTTACGAGCGTGAAGGCTGCTGTAGTTATTATTTACATAGTAGGTTAAGAGTGCGACATAAGTTACGAGCATGAAGGTTGCTGTAGTTATTATTTACATAGTAGGTTAAGAGTGCGACATAAGTTACGAGCATGAAGGTTGCTGCAGTTATTATTTACATAGTAGGTTAAGAGTGCGACATAAGTTACGAGCATGAAGGTTGCTGCAGTTATTATTTGCATAGTAAGATTAAAAGTGCGACATAAGTTACGAGCATGAAGGTTGCTGTAGTTATTATTTACATAGTAAGATTAAGAGTTGCGACATCAGTTACGAGCATGAAGGTTATTGTAGTTCCTATTGGCATTGGAAGATTATGAGTGTAAAATTTGTGTCCTTTGATAGGGAACATTCGCTTGTTACCTGAGAATGTTACTCACAGTGCCATAGGGTGAACAGTTTTATATTGTACATTCTGCGTTTCAAAAGTATGACTTGCGATTTTCAAGTAAATATTCTATAGGTACCCTGTTAGGTACTTTCGGAATAGATTATTGCGTGAAGTATAAGACACGTCTTGTGTTTAAATTTTTTCAAGTTTCTAGCCTGTATTTACTTATAGGCTAGAACTGGATTATCTTAAAACGGGCGTAGTGGTGCCTGTGCGTGAAGACATGATAGTGTTAATTACTCCACTTTTCCCTCCCATTTTTTCTTCATCACTTGCAGAGGTTTCACGGTGGTGGAAGTTGTACAGTGGTCACAAGATGGTGTTGGTAGTAATACTAATAGTTCTTTGATATGTCTTACCTTACATATTCTTTTCATACTGACGGTCTGCGACTTTAGTGGTATCGCTAGAATGGGCCACTCGGCTCGTTCTTGTTGTAATATTTTATTCTATAGTTTGAGTGTTGTGCTTAGAGTGCCCAACTTCACGAATGGCTAATCTTTAAAGTTCTGTGATCTCCATATGCATTACTTTCGTGCAACACTGAAGGAATGTTTTGCTGACGTGGCTTGCGACGTTTTAGATGAGTTTGGATGTATTCTGGTATCTTCGTTGAGACTAGAATCGGTTTGCATGTTTTAGGCTTCTCATCACGACGTGCTACCACAATATTTTCCATACTTTTTCTTTATAATATTCGCATTTAGCAGAATTTCTTTCGACTGTGATACTCCCGTCACAACTTTGAAAGTTTTAGTATGTCTCCACATTATTCCTACGCATTTTTGGGAGAATAGTTGTAAATGTGCATCAGATTAGCTTATAATTTGAGTGTGAACGTCACCTTACGGCATCCCAAATGGTCTCGTCAGTCAACCCTTATTGCAGTATTTTATTCTATTTTTCCTCGATGTAGAATTTCTTTTCGGTATGTAAGTCAGTTAACTATGTTTGTACCTCAATTTTTACCCAAATAGTTGGTAAATGATTGCTCAAAGAATTTTAACCCACGTTTGTTGTCACTAACTCGAATATTTGAAATAGAAGTACAATATTCGTTAATAGAAAACATTTCAACCTGCATTTTTTTTGCTCAAGACGAAGCAGCAGCAAATTTTAAAGCAGCTTTCCTTAAACTGGTATATTTACATACAAAATATCTTTAAAGTGAGCTAAAATTTTGAATATTCTTTTTTTCGCAGATGCACGAAAATAACAAAGAATCGAAGAGCACAAAAGGAAGAGCTCCCTCGCAGACCGCGAGGGAGGAACAAGATACAGCTGCAACTTTCACCGGAAAGTTGTGAAGTTTTCTATGCATAGTAAGAAGTCGAGGAATGAAGCAAAATGAGGCTTTGAGAAGAGTGTCCAGTTTCAGTATAGAGTGTTTTCTTCTCTACGTTAGGAGTAACCAAAATAATATAGTAAAATATTTATTCGTGCCCTGGTATTTTTTTTCCTTCAACCCGTGTTCGTACCTCGCTTTGTGTCCGTTCTTATACTCGTGTAGTAGTTTTCTTGTATGATATTTCTCTGAAAGATGAAATCTCTTCTCTAGAACCTCGGTCTCACGAAAGTCCGCTGTAGCATGCAAGTGGTAAAACTCTGGTGAAACATCTAATATATGAAATGCATTCCAATTTCGGAAAGTAAAACAAACTGTCACAACTTCATTTTATTCGACATTTTTTACATCATTTTTATTATTCAGTTTTCTATTGTTTCATTTTTCCTATTTTTTATTCTTTGTTCAAGTTTTACATTTTTTCGTAAATCAAATGCTGCAGTGCGCAGTCTTTTGACGCTTGGTAGGCAGTTTACAA
>VCRD01000495.1:337087-398544 GCA_006783055.1 Trinorchestia longiramus
CCTAAATGTACGCTTAAAGTTCTTATACTCTGACTGAAACTATCTTCCTACCGACATTCATCTAGTAGATGTTAATAAACTCGTATAAATTTGTAGAAACGATGATTAACAAACTTGACATGTTAAGTGGAGTACGTTCACTATAGATGATCATGAAGTGAAACATATAAAAACTGTCATTTGAGGAAAGAATATGATTGTCTCATTATAACAAGCTACAAAACGTAATCTCTTGGAAGAGGTGCTCAGCCACGAAAACTTCATCTCTAATTGATGACCTCAAAAGAAAAAGTAGAAATTTAACACGCTGCCTCCGATTGCCTGATTGGTGTAAAACTTCACTTTGTACGCATAGTCACTAGAAGGATCTGAAAAAATTACAGAACCTAACCTCAGTGGTACACATACGTACCACTTCGGAGTCAACGTGTTAAAGTAATCGTCTGATGCTGCTCTGGCACAAAGTTTGTCCACCTACGAGCAAACACTAACTCTCTTCTCTTGGTGCTAATAAACCAACAGACGTTACTATTCCTGCTCTAACTTGATGATGAAATACTTCATGATTTTACATACGCTATGTAAATAATTATAATGTACTCTCTAATGTGTATTATTATGAAGATTCTGATGAACTAGAACTTCACAAAATTAAACGTTCAGAAACTCTAATTTTTATAAGTCGCTTGAAAAACAAGAAGAAAGACGCCTATTGCTAGAAATAGTGAGGCTTTAACAAATCATTCACTCTCATCAATGGCAGTAAAACACAGAAACAATGAAATATTAAAAAGGAGTTTTGCACTTTTCTTGCACATAATTGCTACGATTTCTACACTGATTGTCGTAATGCAAGAAGACTTGATATTTTCAGGGTAATATTAGTAGCTGTCTCACGTTCTGGGCAGTTAGAGATGAAAAACTGGACAACAAACTTATTTCTATTCAATAATCTCAATGGACAGGATCACATCTGGCCATAAAATGCGTTGTTTTTGAAGAATATTAACTGAAGGAAATAAAATCATCAGAATCGGCAACGTTTTGAAAGTGTAAAATAAAGCCAACTAAATCCAAAAACTTGGTCTGTTAAGACATACTTCTATTGAGCGCTGCTGAATTTCCATTAGGAACTTCTTAACTTCCACTTCTTGAATATTGAGCACTTGACAGTTCACCCAACCAACAGGTTCATGTTCAAAATACATGGCTACATCTAGAAGAACTACGAAGGTCAGTCCCTCACTGCAGCAACTAGCCATAACTCTTCTATTAGGTTGTTACAAAAATAATGGCCGATTTCAGAAGCCTTCCAGACCTTCGAGCGGCCATTATTTTTGTAACAACCTAATACTTTCAAGCCTAATAGTGGTCTACCAATTAGATAATCATTCAGAAACAGATAAAATGAGCCAAATAAAATCAACTAACAATGTTCTAGTAGAACTCTGTGAAAATCAAGACTGTTGGCCTAACTAGAGATGGATACAAACCTTGAGTTGCCTGCCTCGAAAGAGAGACTCGTCTAAGGCCATGGCCATTTGAATGGAGTCTTTATCGCTAAACTCGATGTATGCAAAGCCTTTAGGGTGACCATCAAACTTGTTGCACAAGATTGTGACACGATTGACAGCTCCACACCCATGGAAATGTTGCTCCAGCTCCTCAGCAGTAGCGCCGTAATCAACCTGAACGAACCGCTTCATTAATTGGATAATAATGCACGGGGTAAAACTGTTACGACACAGCGAGTATTGCATCAGAGAGAAGATTAGATTGCGCTCAGCCCAGGAAACAGCTTTGCTTTTCCTGATCGCGTCTTCATGTTTTCATCATGTTGCTTTGCAAAAAAAAAGATATTCAAATGTTTTTCATGGGGCTAAATACATTGCAAGGAGACAAAATCACAAACATTGAAGAAAAAAAATAAATAATGGCCAGTTTTACTTCAGAGAAAAATTCTTTATTATCTCACAAGAGCATGCAAGGATTGTTTTAAATAAATAAGACCTCATAAAATAATGTAACAGTAACTCCTAGCATTGCTGATTCACTCAAATCCTACAAAAAATACCTTAGCATCACCCCGTCTCACTAGACAGAAAGAGTAACTCACAGAAACTCTAATTTACATAAATGATTGAGCACTAAACTCATCAGAGTCAAACGTATGACAAGATTCTCTTCTTCCAAGTCATTTGCAGAGTGTATGAATTTCTAACAGGATTTGGCAGTTACATGAAAGTTACGTTAGTGGGAACACCTCACAGCTTTGTCAAAAACTTACTGGTCTCTTGCATTCTTAATTCACTTTGATTTCAGGTGCACATGCTTGTGATTCTCAGTCACCCAGAACGCTGAACTCATTTCATCAAAACCTTTGTCGATTCAAACACAGCTTCCTTCAACTGATTCATTGTCTCAGAATCTCTATTCTATGAAGAGGATACTCATTTATTTACTATTATGTTTAAACCACCTCATGCCTTTATAATCTTCCTCAGCCAAGAACTCTCTTTTACCATATTTTTTGTTCCTTGCACTTTTCTTCTTTTTCTCTGTGCCACTTTTACTCTCCAAGAGCCTGCATCATACTTACCAACACAAAGTAATAATATAACATATAATAAAAGAATCCTCATGAATCTCACACTGCCAACGTAGATGCTACGAGCGTCGACCTCCATCTTCTCTTCAATGCTGAGAGGAACAGGGGCAGAGGGGGAAGTGGGGGAGTAATTACTCATTTGTTTGTCCACTTCTGATTGTATCTGTCGAATTTTCTCAGCCTCATCTTCCATCTCACGTACTCGAGCTACAATCAAAAAAATCATTGATGAATGCTTTCAAGTGGGGTTTGTTTGCAACAAAGATGGAAAATTTTGCAAAAATATAACAAAACAAAATGTTAGTTTTGACAATTTTGATGCAATCTGTAAGCAGACTCTTTTACATTGGCAACACTATTTATTATCAATGACAAATGCATACACATAAAAATTACAGTCCATGCAATGATAATGGCTGCCATTGAGAACACAACTAAACACCAATGCTTCTTGAAAACAGTTAACAATGGCCAAGCCTCAGCATTGACAAACAGCAATACTTTCATTTGCATAAAAACAAATCCAGAATATAAATTACTAACCTTTGATAGCTTCCAATTCTGACTCAATATTCTGGTCAGTGTCATTGAAGGTCTCTTCAGACACATCAGCCTCCCCATCATACTGTAACTCTTCAGAGTCCATGGCTGATCTGAAATATCAAAAATTATCAATAGGGAATCATTAACCCATAAGCACTGATCATACTATATATACATATATATAGTAGGTGAAGGCCATTAGAAATCATTCACTGCAGTCCCATATTCTAAATGTTTAGTTTTAAATTACAGTAAAATTACATGAAAATGAGACAGACTTAGATTTGAGGGCCAGCATTTGGCTGGGGTCTTTGTAATGGCCTTTAATTCCCTAATACACACAAATACAACAGGATGGCATTTCAGAGTTTTTCTCCTGTGAGCCAGGGTTGTCTAAAGTAATTCCTCTAGGGCCACCCTGAGTTATTCTATGCAAATGAACCAGCCAAGTGAGGGCATCACTGGAAGATCCAGCTCGTCATAAACAGCCCTGCATGCTTAGCAGGTAATCACATTAAAAAAAAGGACTATTCAACATCACTGTTGCTTATTCCATGCATGCACTGGGAAATCTTTGATTGCATCCACAACAGTCATGTTACATTCCTCAATTAACCCTACAAGATATCTCATACCAGAGTCCTCTTCAACACACCTTGCATTCCACTTGTTTTCTCCACACTGCTCATGGACCACATCCATGAGGCTCTCTCACTCATGTTCATATTTACTACATTCCAAGACCAGATGTTCAACTGTTTCCTCTACTCCTCTGTTACACTGCAGACATAACCTTGTATTCCCCTCATTCCACCTCCACGCATGCCTATTCACACTTAATGCCTTACATCTGACGGCAAACAAGAGTTGGCTGCCAAAACTTCCATCATAAAACAATTCAAACCTCAGTACATTCCTACTGGCATACCAAATGAAAGTAATTTTCCCATTCATACTATGCTTCCATTTGTTCAGGCCATACTCTTTTGTTAGTTTTTCAATTTCCTTCTTCCACTTATTGCAATCCCACTCCATTCCTTTACCTCCATGACCTCTCAATAACCAATTATCCATAGTTCTTCCAATTCTAACACAAACAGTCTTCTGAATCTTCAGTTTTCTTGCATGCCCCAGCAAATTTTCTCGACTTTCACTCAGATTCCATTCAAAGATTCATTTAACCCACCTTTTATTCTCCATTTGCTCAATTCTCACCTAATAATTCAACACAGCCTTTACCATTCTTTCAAAAAACAGACTCCACCCTAGATCCCCTCTAAGAGCTTCTGCAGCCATCCATTTCGGGGAGCCTAATACCAAACGCCCTAACCTATTCTGTAGCACCTCCAACTTTTCAAGGTCTCCTCCATTTCATGCCATAACATTGAAGGCAAACATTATGCTAGATACTGCAACATACTTCCAAATTCCTCTGACACATTCATACTCATTTGCTCTATATTTGGCCACACTGCTTAGCCTTCTCCACCACTACATAGCTTTTACCACTTTCTCACCTTTTGCTCTTGCACATCCATCTTCACTCAACATACATCCCAGATACTTGTATTTCTTAGTTCTGCCTATCTTAACTTCTCCAATATTTCACTCTCTATCTCTGTCAGACTCATCACCATTTATAACCATGACTTTACTTTTATCTCCTATACATTTCACAGTGACATCTCTACTGTATCCATCCACAATCTCAAACATCATTTGCAGTTCCTGCTCTGATTCACTAACCACAACAATGTCATCAGCATACAGCAAACAACTCAGTTTCTCCTCTCCAACATTCAGTCCAAAACCACTCATTTACAGACAGACTGCTAATTCTTCTGTATATAGGTCAAACAGTAAGGGAGACAGTGTACAACCCTGTTTCACTCCCCTTACACTCCTCACCTGTCCCATCACTAAATTTCCCAACTGGTATACTGCACATGTATTCTCATACAAGCTTTTCACAATGTTCACTATCTTCTCACTAAAACCAATTTTCCTAGCATGTCTAGCAACCTCCTACGGTCTACTCTATCATACGCCTTCTCAATATCCAAAAATACAAGATACATCTTTTTATTTTCCTTCTTCTTTCTTTTCAATTATTTCACTTATCACAAACAAATTATCTTCACATCTATCTCTCCTAAAACAATTCTGTTCTTTTCCCATTACTACTTGTTCTTTTACCACTTGTTTCATCCTTTCATTTAGGATTCTATAAAAAATCTTACTGTGTCAGCCAGAGCAATAGGTCTATAATTTTTTAGTTCTTTCATATTCTTATGTCCACCCTTATGCAATAAAACTACATTACATTTATTCCACTCATCTGGAACTTTTTCATTCCTCCTCATCATAAAGATAAGTGGTAATTTATGCAATATTTTGATCAGTCTGGAAACAACTTTGTTGTTAAAGGCTTGATGAACCTCAACTAATATTTTTCAGCTGCAAGGTCAGCCACACATAAATGCAGCCTTGCATCAACCTCTGTTGCTGGGCACGAGAGGCATTTTTTGACCATAGAGATACCTTTTTCTGCAACAGACACATAATTTGTGATTGTCAGCTGAAGTAGATGTATTATACTAGTTGTCTACAGTCAACCCTCGATAAGACGGACTACTAGGGGGGAAGGGTGGTCCGGATTAGCCGGCCTAAATACACAATACATTAAACTGTATGCACTATACTGCTGTATACTTTAAAATATTTAGCCTATAGGGTAAAATAAATTACAATATTAACTACTAAAAAGTACAGTAAAAGTTATTTATTTATTTATTTATTTACCGTCCATCTTATCCGATATCCGGATTACCGAGGTCTGTCTTATCGAGGGTTGACTGTATAAAGAAAAAAGCCAGCAGAAACATTGCAAAAATACAAGAAGTACAGAAACATGTCTCCAAGGTGTAGAGATGTATCAGAGGAATACAGGAAAACCTCCAAAATGTAGTATGACTTATTAAAAGTAATTACACATAAAATGAATGTTTAAAGTGTCAACATTTATTGTCTAAAATATAAATAAGATTTACATTCCACTCAAATTGATTTTACAATATCATTAACTTCTTTCCATTGCAAAATAGCTTTTGTGTGTCATGATAATATTATATCATTTTATTAACAGAGGTTAGGCCTCCTTGCAAGTAAAAAAAAAATAATGACACTGACACATACTCAGTAGTTCAACAAGATATCAAATTACTACATATATTTCACTTATTTTTGTCTATACTCTCAAATTTTGAAATATCGTGAAGCACACACAACTCATAAAGATTTTAAGAATTCATTCACAGAAATATAGCATAAAAACTGAAAAAACTAGAAAACCTTAGAGTAAGTAAACATTAAACAAGAACTCTAGTAAATAATTAGAAAAATTAGGTCACCCTGCAGATGCTAACTTCCACCAACATCTGTACTTTGTCAATTGCTTCAGAACATAATTACTCACTTGCTTATTTAGATACTTGATGCAATATTTTTTAAATACTGTCTCCTACTACTTTAATACTATTGTGCTTTCCAATGCCAAATTCTACTGCTTCTATGCATTTTATGGGATAATATATACAACAATTAGCACCTTTAAATATTCTTTATAATAAATTAACATGCGTTTTATTTTGCTAAACATTCTCTTTTATTATGATTTGAATTATCAAAGGCAACAAAGATTTTAAAGGTTATTCCTGTAACTAGGTACTTTCTACTGCATAACGGTGAGAACTAAACATAGCAATATTTCTAATCCTTATGGATCTGCTAGGAGTTAAGCAACAGCTAAAGTTTCACATCTAAACAATAAGATATGTTCATCGTACATATAAGAAGTACACAAATAAATGCGAACGATTGATATTTACATGTAAAAATAATTGTGTGTGGTACTTAAAAAAGCTTACGAAGTTACTTCGCTGTGTAGGTATCGTACGGAGTGAACTTCACAGTTCCTTTAACCGGGATAGAGAGAGCAAAGCACGCCGTTACAATTTCGAAACCACGAGGTCAACTGGTCAACTCAGACAAACACTACAGTGTTCATGTAGTTGTGAGGTGAACGCACATGCGTAGCAAACTCACTGGGAAGTCTTTTGTAAGTATTTCTCTATATTAATACTTTTCTTATCCATCGGTAGAAAGAAAAATAATATTTTTATTTAAGAGCCTAATTGAAAAAAAATTTACTTTATGAATGGGTAAAATATAATATTACATAATTCCCTTTAAAAAATATTTGCGAATCAGGGACAAGTATTTGAGAGCAAGTTACTCGATGAACATCTCTTGACTGCTTGAAAAGGTAAAAAGCTTTCAACGTTTGTCCATGGGAAGAAGCATTCAGTTTGTCATAAGTTAAAAATTCATAGCTAAGGAACAATATAATAGTAAAGAGATATGTACCTAAGAAACTGTAGGGCCGCTAAAACATCGTGATTATTTTAGTATTAAATAATATTAAATTTAGTAATATTTTTGAGTTAATTTTTATACGTATTTTACGTCATTTGAAATTGGTATTTTAAAGTTAAAAATTCAATCGTAGTTCCAACTCCAAATTGTAACTCTCGTTTATAGAACACCATAGTCAACCACGTTCCTTCTAAGTTCAGGCTAAGTGCCCGTCAGTTCCTTCGCAAACGTTGCCCAGTGAACAGTAATTTCATTCGCGCTTTCAGTCTCTCTGACGGGTTTCAGTTTCGGTTTCAGGTTCAGTTCAGTTTCAGTTCGAGTCTCGGTTTACTGATTATAAGCTCTCAGTTTTGGTCTTCGATCTTGGCCCTAATTGCTGTTCTAATTTTGATGGTGTTCGTGAATAAATCTGCAAGCAACGAAGTCGACTGATCACTTCCCTCGAAGAACGCCACCCACGAAATAATCACTACAGAAAAATAACGTGTTCCCTAAAAAACTACCTCATGAGATCTTAGTGCTGTAAAGTAAAATTGTACTCATTCAAACATGTAACGTTATGACCATATACATGTATGGATTGTTCTTATGTATTTGTACAGGGAATTTATTTCTTCATGATGTGCATTTATTATAAGATATGCTTACTGATTGTTCTCGGACTACATATTGAGGAAAAAGCTGTGTATTATGGTCGCTTATGCTGTTTATTTTACCTTATAAGAGAAAATTCTGGTAGTTTCAATTGAGGAAACCGAACATAAAAGTTTTCTATTATAGACTCAGTCCTCTTCATTACTAGAATTTTGGGCAAAGGAATACTCAGCTGTTTATTCTGCCATGGGGAAAATACTAAATATTTATTGTATGATGCCGTAATTGTATAAAAATTAAACAATTTCATGTTAAATTAGTTTTTATGACATTTTTCAACATACAATGAGTGTGGTCGGTGGTTTTTGCGGCAACAAAGCTGCTGAAATTTCATCACAGGGTGCATACAGCTTCGACTTACTCAACGCAAAACGTAATATTTCCACTTGAGGTTTAAGGAAATCATCTGCTTAGACTTCACTCAATACTTACACCACTATTAATTCTCTATGTCAAGTTTAATGTAACTTCTTGTTGTAATCTGCCTGATAATTGTATGCACAGGCATTTCTCGTGCCCTCTGCAGTATTCTTGCCTTTTTATCCTATTCTATAACTATGAATATGAGTTGTACTAGCGTTCTGACGAGTTTTACATGTCATACTATGAATTAAATAGGTACTTTATTAGTACCATTGTGACTACAAATGTGGGGCTTATATAATAGATCTTAATTTTATTTTCTTAACTTCTTTCTAGAGGGTCGGGCATCCTTGTGGTGAATGAAGTTATGTCTGCATCCACAAAAAATGAGGTAAGGATTAATATATTATTTGATAACAAACATGTTTAGTAAATCGTCTAACACACTTCTTGAAACAAGTCTATTAAATTTATTATAAAATATAATTGTATAAATATGTATACACAATAATTATTTGTTCAACAGTTGATCTGAGTAGCACTTGCTCCGCAACTAACTTATCGTTTTCTTGAAAAGTGGTAGTGAAATTCGGACCAAAAATTGAATTTTTTTTGTTAAAGAAATAGAACTAGAAAAATGAATAATCTTACAACAATTTTGATCAGAAAAAAGCCGTAGCCGAAGCGGTACACTACACGGTGGGCCAGATATGCCAAGAAGTGGGTACAAGACTGGGTGTACGGTTTTCTACACCAGTGATGGCGGCTGTAGCTGATATCGCTACTTCTCAAATCGATATCTACGCCCAGGATCTCACAGCCTTTGCCAAGTGAGGTCATTTGACTGGCAACATCGTATACTTGCAGTGTATTTAGATCCTAAGGCACTGGTGCTGCAAGTCTAAGGTTTAGAAATAGTAGGATTAGGGGTAAGGTAAGATTCGACGGATTGGTGAGTGTCTGATATGGAATTAAAGTTTCTAAAATTCAACCACAGGGGCCTAATAAACAAAGGTATTTGACATATTATGGAAATTCACAAGAATGTTATTGTAAACTAAAAACTATACATTTTATTCGACTCATTAACAGACACGCGAAAAGATCTATGGTCTCCACAGAGGACGTGAAGCTACTCGTCCGACGCAACCCATCCTTGGTGAGCGATTTCTTTGATTTGAGTAACCATTCAATTAGTGTATTAGTAATTCATAGTTAATAAAGTGTGACTGATTTACGATTGCAAAATAAGATTGGCAAATATATTATTTTAATCCAAATAAGAATAATGTTTTTTGTTTTCAATGGTTAAGAAAATTCATATCGAGGATAAGGCTGCCCAATGGAGCTCAGATCAGCCCGAAAAGAAGGAAAAGAAAAAACGGGGATCAAAAAAACGAAAGGAGGCTTTGTCATCGTCAACACACGAAGGCGAGGATGAGGCTTTTGATCTGACTGACGTAGATACCGCTGCAGTGGTCGATATGGACTCTAAAACCGTCCACGTGACCGCCCGCCCTAGCTTGGCCGGACCCAGCGGCAGTCAGAAGACATCATTGAATCCTGATAGCATCAAAAACGATCTCAGCGCCAAGTGGCCTAACTTTCAATTAGGTTTTGATGATTTAGAACCCATAGAATGAAGTTTTTCGAGTAATTTTGTTTATGTATTGATTAGTAAATTACGCCATGAGCAAATAGTTCTTAGAGTACATTTCACTCCCAAGCACAATCGTAGAATAATTTATCTCGATGATACGGTGTAAGCTTCAGTGTAAAATTAAAAGATGAGCACCCATTGACATCGACTGCATGATACAGCATGTGAACAATAAATATTATGAAATTTTAAAAGTAATTTTAGACATGAAAGTGTAATGAATATATAGGGGTTCCAGTCTTTGATTTGCCCAGCGCTCTGAAGGGTTAAATTGCCTAATAAAATCGTTAATATCGTTCGATGCACTTTTCTTTTACCTTCCAAGTCTCCTGTAAATAAAACAATGTTCCTCAACACGAGGAACATTGTTTTATTTAAATGACCGTGTCATATGAAGTCAAGTCGTTCACAAGTAATAGGACAATGATCAGTTGTGTGATACTCAATTTGGAAGTAAACTTTGGCGATGAGAGTGTAACATTTTGTATTGTCGTGAAGTTTTGTTTTAATTTCTTGGCCATTTATATTATTAAGATACTGTGACACGAGTAGAAGAATTGTTTTCGATATTATTTTACCTCGCTTTCGTTTGGCATTCCGATAAATCAAACAAGATTACATCATAAAAGTGAAAATTTGGACAACTTTTGTAAAATTTGATTTCTGTATTAAAAAAAGTGTGTGCGTTTAGGATCCAAGTAGTATAGTAGTTTTATATTACTTCTTGGAAGTATTTTTTATTTTACAGTTGATTTATAAACAAATGAACTTCAAAATTATGGGCAATTGTTTTATTTTTTCGGCATTTCATACGATCGACGGATTACTAGTCGACGAGAAAATGTACATCAAGTAACTTTGTTTAAAATTTATATCACACTTTGTCCGTACTCTTATTTTTGAAAGCCTTGAAATGTAAGTGCATCCAACATAAAATTACTTCTGGATTATTTCGAGTACTTCAATAACCACTGAAAATGTGAATGATCATAACATATAATAGTAAGTCCTTCACTACGAGTGTATAAGTTCTTACAGAACTACAACATTTCAATGCTCCAGAAGCCATTGACTAATTCTGTGAACAATTTTCCATGTTTGAAAGTTGGTTTGAGGTCTGTGATTTGCCGTTCTCTAATTATATGACAACTGGAAGACGACGTAGTTTTATGAGGAAGTACGCCCTTCATGTATAGAATGCATGCTGGGAAGCATCTCAAGTGTTGTCTGTGGCATTGTAAGGTCTCTTCTTCTGGAAACAAGTCCCACCGCATCTAGCACTGGCATTCTGTGTACGATGCTTGGCCTGTGTATTGTTATACCAGTAGCGACAGAAGGAGTAAAATTGGCTGCATGAGTTGTAGGCTTCTTTGCATTGGCTAAAAACTTTGGGTAAATTCGGTGAATTTTTTTTCATTGGTATCAAAGATCAGTGATTTGAATTGAAATAGAAATTTGAATGACCATTCTCTGAACTTTTACGTGGTAAATACCTAAAGTCATAAAAGGTTTATGGCTCTTTTACTTCGTCGTGTTCTGGCAGTGGTAAGCAGTTGAAAAACGCTTCGATTGATATGTAAAAATTTCACTTAAAAACAAATCATGCTACAAAACATTTACGAAGAATCAAACACTGACGACGATTACCTTTGTTAATGAAATCAAGACTAACTCAGAGCTGGAACTACGATGATGAAATACACTTGAGCTAAAGGAGGCCCTCCAGTTAGTTGTCTTCACTGTGCAACGATGATGTTGTTTACAGGTAAATAAACTAAACTCGTTTGTTAAATTTTGTAGATCATTAAAACGAGCTTTTTTACCGCGGTCGATTGACTGTAGCCTGTCATTCAAAAATATTGTGTGCATTTACAATACAACTATGATTTACCGCACCATGACACATGAAAAAACTAGCAAATACACTGAAATATACTGAACAAATATATTTATTTATGTTTTTCATAATCATGTTACTCAAAATTCCAACACTAAGGAACACAACCTTTTGTGCATTATTTCTAAGCAAACATTACACGCAACGTAAATCAATGAAGATATATTGTTCTTAGTAAACTGAGGTGAGAAACATTCGTATTCCGGTAGCGCTGTGCGGTGTGCTGGTGCTGAACAAGGCTTGCGCAGTGCGGACGGTCGTCCATGGCGATGTATGTCAGAGCTTCTCAGGACGAAAGGTCTACCTCGAGCCCTTCACGGGAGCCCTGCTCTACGCCACCAACATCTCGTCTCATACTTTCAAGAGAATACCGTAAGAATTGATAATTGAAGGGTGGATAGCACTAGTGGACTACTTGCATTTTTTCCCACGGGAAAAAATGCAAGTAGTCCACTAGTGCTGTCCACCCTTCATATAGTAAACTACTGGATCGTAATCGCCTCTGTCAGCGCTGTGTTAGCGACAGCACGGGAGTGGACTACTTGCATTTTTTCCCGTGGAAAATATATTATATTAAATTATTATTCTACCTTATTATTTACCACGGGAAAAATGCAAGTAGTCCACTAGTGCTGTCCACCCTTCAATTCCACTTATATAATAATACACAGTTTGTTGCTTGCTTGCTTGGTTCGTCTCTCTGCCACGCTCTTAAAGATTTAGGTAGGAGGAAATTCGAAAGGTTTGTATGCATTGTATTATGGATACCAAAGGCACATCCTTCAATCTGGAAACTCCTTCGCAAAGCCCGCGTCCACTGGCAAATCAAACGAAAGAATTCAGTAAAAAACAATGAATTTTCGCGTGTGGATTCACTAGTTAATTGATATTGGGCTGTGATTTATGTCACTTCTGTCTAGAACGAGCGGTGTGTGGTCTGTACTGTGGTTATGGATTACTTGGTGTTCCCGGTTGAATTTTCAGGCATATTCAGAGGGAGTGTTGGTGAGGGGAATTAGTTTACTCATTTGAGGTGATTAATTTTCTGAAATGAAACTTAATTCATAAAGCTTGCTTTGTAAGTGAAATGTACGGCTTGTCAATTAAAGCCACATTAATTTGTCCCAAATTTAATGAAGTCAGAGGAAATCGGAGAAACACACTATTTATTTTTTTCAGTCACTATTTATTTTTTTATACTTTAATTTCATTTCTTCATCATTACTAATGAGAAATTAAGTCCATTTCTGTTTTAAAAATTTATTTCATACGCAATAAGTTTTTTAAAACTCGCAGGATTCATCAACCTACACTAGCACTTGTGGTAACCAAGCTTACAAGTGTTGCTGAGCTGATGCATTAAAAATACTAAACTCAGAGTACATGTACTGTATAAGATCTTTGCATATTAGCATCCTCTGGCTAGTAGTTTTACGAGTATTGATCAATGTATGACCTCACTTTTTTATTTGTATAAGTCAAACTTGTGTTCGAACTTTCCTTCAAAATGTGAGCTCATTTTATTTAGTGTTTCATAGTGCGTGTATTTAAAAAAGTATGAACGGAGCGCGAAGTTTAGAGTGTGGTGATCTTGCACTTTGAAATGTTTCTGAATCATGTCAAGAGCTTAAGTCATTAAATAATCCATGAACGAGCTCCGAGGGAGTAAATAATATGAATGTTTTGAAATTTGCAGATCTGGATTCAAGGATATCACGTAGAATCTAGCATCCATGCTTGTATACTCCTTTAGTTGAAAATTTTGCCTTGATTTTGGTAGATCAGACTAAAATGAAACACGTACAGAAGAAAATTTGTTGGGCATGTCTCCGAGAAATCGACTAGGGTGATTTTTAAAACTTTAACATTTTTTCTTCTAGGAGGGATGTCGATGGAGTCCTTCTTGGAACTTCTCCGAGTTCCAGCTCGATTGTCTACAGGAGAAGACCTCGAAATCTCCCAAATATTGATTTCAGTGATTCAATTTTATGGAAAGATGTGGGCGAACTCAATTTACCTTCAATTCAAAGTTATGACTTGCCGCGGACTCCAGGAAGTCAAATTTTCCACAGAAATAACAATAAAAAAGAATTACAAGGAAATATCCAGTCTGAAGGCGCAGGAAATTCACTCGATAATCTGAATAGTAGAAGAGGTATGTGGAAACTAATACTAGTACAGGGTGTGGCAACCCAAGTTCCTTGTTTTGAAAGGAACTTCCTTTGAAAAAAGGAAGTTATGTTGTCGCACCCGTTATTTTATCCGATAAATTCCAATAAGCAAGAATTTTTTGTAATGGGTCAAGCAAAGCTAGTTAAAAAACCAAGCAAAAATATACTGTGAAGTATTACTGTCAATAGTTAACATAATTTCGACAAAATACACATGGAAAATGTATATAAAGCATTTACTTTCTTGGACCTCTTTTATCTTTTGTCCTAAGCTGTCAGAATCACCAAAAAATTATATTCTTATTTACTTTGAAGTACCTAACCTGTTCTGATTTACTTCTATCACATATTGTGTTAGTAAATAATGTATACTCGTAACTACTTGTATTGCTTTTTACCAGTTCATGTGAATATTGTTCTAAAGCTTAGTTCGTGTGTTTGTAGTTAGTTCATGCATTTTAAAGCTTATTTTAGGTTGTGTGTAGTGAGAAAAGGTTCTTCTGACTGTATAAATTATTTAAATTTTCCAAGAATGAAAGATTTGATCTATTACAGAGCAGCAGATCCTAAGATACATGAATTCAGCACCATCAAACTTCAGAACTCTTTCTTTTCTGAGTCTTTCCGGTCAAATGGACGACAAAACTCAAAATGCATTACAAGACTTCTCTGAAGACGCAGGACGTTCTAAAATTCAGCTTCGACATGTCCCAAAGGAAAATTTGACCGATTTAAAGCTTAATTTAGACTCCAGTCCAGCTAAACTTCCAATGCTGGTGACCAATGATCAACTGCCATTTTCAACATTACCTCGCACTGAGCTCTACAACTCGGCTCATCAAGAGCTTCATCATCCTCCGGTACAGGATGGCCAAGATATTGTCCTAGGTTTGCCACTCAATATTCATCGACGGTCCCGTAGTTCTTCTAAAGATAATATTAGACCATCGTCCGAAACATCTGTTCCTGACAGACCTTCAGTTGACCAGCTACCTAAACCAGACTTCCAACAGTGTGGACTGGACATCTATACATGCGCTGGTTGCCACTTACACTTCGAGTTTCAAGAGTTACACCTGCCTTCATGCTCTACGGATGAAGTATGCAGGTCAGTCTCATGCAAAAGCCGTAGATTTTGTCTTATGTTCCTCCTGTTTTAGTGCTTATGTTTACGTGAAATCCTCATTCACACGCTGCATGAAAAACCCCTATTTTCTTGAAAATGCGTTCGATATTACCATAAACTGATATACTGCTATTAATTTTTGATATTAGGAGGACTTTAAATTAATCAGTCAAGTTTTTAGATGTGACTACATCCGTCTGCGTGAGCCTCCGTACCTGAACGCGGAAGACGGACGAGACATTTGCGGTAACTTCGAACAATCCAATTTATCTACAAAGAAAGCACAAGAATACACCACGTTCACAAGAGAAGCCTCTCTCTATTTCCTTTACAGAAATGTATTTACAAAAGCCTTTTCTCTTCGTGTTTCTGCTCTTCGTAAGTCGATGATTGATTATTGCAATTCTTTTCAGGCTGTTTTCACAAACTGATGTTTTACAAGTTTTTCTATGTATAGATGAATCTTCCTAGTCTCATCTGTGTGAAAGAATGAAATTTTTAACACTTAATACACAATGACGTGATAAACGTTGCTTCATCTTTTGGGCTTACATCTTTTTGAGCTTGTGATAATCACCTTCTTTTTCCATTCGTACATCAGGAAACAGTTTCGTAATATCCCGTGATACATCACCATCCACTGATGTTCTGCGATCTCCTTTTTTCCCTGAACTATACCCAAAAGATTATTGGGTGGAATATATTTTCACTGGAATAAATCAAACGTCTCGAGTCCAGATAACATTCGAGGACTTTGCAATTTCTCCGTGGAGTTTCATCGAGGCAAGTATCTAGTACTTCTACTACGAAAATAAACATTTTGAACCTCTAAGCTTATTTATCTCAATTTCAAATTAGGAAAAGCTACACGTGATCATCATTAACTCATGAAATAGTGGAACAGTAGAGACAATACTCGTCATATGGCTTTTAACTGTCATTAAGTCACCGTATTTTATTCAGTGACTTTGGATTCTTCTGAAGGTACATGACAACCAGCGTGTTCACGTTGCTGCATTCAACGGGAACGTTTTCCGGCCCCAGCTACTCGTGTCTACAGGGTCTCGACTAACTCTTAAGTTTGCAGCTAATGGAGACACCGGACGAGGTTTCAAACTACGATACATTTTCTCTGATATTCATGAATTGCTTCCTCCCTACCGCAGTGGTGAGTGCAGTGCTCAGTACTTCTGTGTCAAAATTAGTTTAAACTGAAGTAAAATTCGTAAAAAGACGACATTAATAACTTCGTTTTCTTTTACAAAGAAGTTCAGTTGAAACGAGTAGTACATAGATAATGTGTAATATAACGATACCTTCAGCATCGTTTAATTTATTTTGTTAATCAGTGGTATTTCCAACATGGAATGAAAGAAACATTTGTTGCGAAACAACTGAGAGATTATGATATCTATGCCATAAAATACCTTAATTCTGATAAGCAAGTAGAAATATGCATTAAAAGTGTGAACAGAATTCTCTGTTTTATAGCAAGAAACTTTGACCACAAGTCAGAGAACAAAATTATACTTGTCTGTACAGCATTAGTTCGCCTACATCTAGAACATGTAGTGCTTAAGCAGTGCTTTGTGTTGAAGACTGTACAACATTAGTTCGCCTACGTCTTGAACATGTAGTGCTTAAGCAGTGCTTTGTGTTGAAGACTGTACAGCATTAGTCCGTCTACATCTTGAACATGTAGTGCTTAAGCAGTGCTTTGTGTTGAAGACTGTACAGCATTAGTTCGCCTACGTCTTGAACATGTAGTGCTTAAGCAGTGCTTTGTGTTGAAGACTGTACAGCATTAGTCCGTCTACATCTTGAACATGTAGTGCTTAAGCAGTGCTTTGTATTGAAGACTGTACAGCATTAGTTCGCCTACGTCTTGAACATGTAGTGCTTAAGCAGTGCTTTGTGTTGAAGACTGTGGTGGCTTCGTGACGAACTTTGGAGGAACCATCACGATGATGAACATGACACGAGGCCTTGGGAATCGTCGGGTGGTCGGTGAGGTTCCTTACGACTGCATCTGGCTCATCAAACCGCCTCAGGAATACGGCCTCAAATCCCACCTCTCAATCAGAGTCGTCAACTTTGACTACATGGGTGAGTTCACTGATGATTTGACTCCATGTAAAGGCACATATCTCTTTAACAGCAACTAGAAACAGCAAAGAGATTTAATTTTGTACATCAATTTACCCTCAATAAACATGACAGTTTCAAATTTATTGATTTGGTAAGAATTGTTACAAGCGATTTCATGGGTTACAGTACTTTTTGATAGGTTCATAACGATGTTTTAGCTCTCTATGTCACGTCTAACGATCTCTAAAACAATGAGACAGATGTGTTTTAGTTTTGTATGTTTTCACTGTTAAAAAATTTAAACAAAATTCTCTCAACATACGATTGACAGTGAGTGGATCCAATCATCTAGGTATTAATCCTACATAAATTAAGTAATTGTTGCAACAGAATGAGCAAAACGAAAAATTTTGAGAGTAAACAAAAAATTGCCGAGCTTACTGAAAAAGCCGCCTATCTTTATCTTATTATAAAGTCTATTACATAGTTCCTAAAACAATGGATTGAAAGTGACCGCGTATTTGGTAAATGTGTCTGTTTATGTTGTGTTTCAGGTTCAAACTCTAATGTAGAAATCCGCAAAGGCTTGACAAGCGATGACGATCTGCTGGAAGAACTCACGTCAACTCCAGCAAGCGAACACACAACGGAGGGTAAGGAATACATCGTCCCTTTTGCTTCAGGCTTCTACGTGCGCCTCCGCGGAATGTTCGGTGAAAAATCTCATTTGGCCATCGTCTACGCTTCATTTAACTATGAAGGAGGTAAAGATTTAATTTATTCAGGCTGTAAATTGATTTTATTGATTTGATAGATGTAGCATCTCACTCCTGGCATAAATTTCGGCATGGGACTTGGGTATCGACGCAAGAATGGGCCAAACGGCTCATTCCTAGTGCCTTATTCTATTCTATTTTAAATTTGACCATTGCTTACATGGTACAGGTCATTCATGTTCATAATCAATTATCGAAAATTTTATTTGACAATTTGAAAAGTGTGTAAGAAGTGAGTCATTTAGAATTAAAAAGCAAATTTCTAACAAATGTTTCAGATTTTGAGTTACAGTTGTAACTTTTCCTCTATAGTTAAGTCGGCAATTTATTCACAATGCAGAACATATAGTTTTAAACCCTGTTCACACTATACACAAAGGCTCAGTCTACAAGTTTTTGTTCCACATTGGAAGTGTAATATTCAAATACGAACTGCACTTTTTATAAGTTATTACCTAAACAGCAAACACTTCCTGTTTTTTAGTATCGAGGTTGTATTTTGTTCCAGAATCTTCGTTTTTGGAGTTCCTGTAAATTCCTGTTTTCTTTTAATTATAAAAGTAGCAGTTTTTGAGACGGTATCAACTGGACACGAGTCTCTTCATATTCGTAGCTGTAGAATTACTATGCAGACAATAGACCATGACAGTCAAACAAGTACTCACGGACAAATTCTTCAGCTTTCGTGTGACAACGAATTTGATTTCAGAGATCAATGTTTTCATGGTGCTTGTTTTACACATATACTCGAATATATTCATTTGATAAATACGACTACTTGAATGTCAGTTTTTAGATAATTTTTGCATCGCCTAAAGCCAACGCTTATGCCGTTATTGCTTTGATAAACACGTCGACTATTTGAATGCCAGTTTTTAGATCATTTTTGTATTGCCTAAAGCCATGTTATTGCTTTGATCAACATGTCAACTATTTGAATGTCAGTTTTTAGATCATTTTTGCATTGCCTAAAGCCACGTTATTGCTTTGATCAACACGTCAACTATTTGAATGTCAGTTTTTAGATCATTTTTGCATTGCCTAAAGCCACGTTATTGCTTTGATCAACACGTCAACTATTTGAATGTCAGTTTTTAGATCATTTTTGCATTGCCTAAAGTCACGTTATTGCTTTGATCAACACGTCAACTATTTGAATGTCAGTTTTTAGATCATTTTTGCATTGCTTAAAGCCACGTTATTGCTTTGATCAACACGTCAACTATTTGAATGTCAGTTTTTAGATCATTTTTGCATTGCCTAAAGCCACGTTATTGCTTTGATCAACACGTCAACTATTTGAATGTCAGTTTTTAGATCATTTTTGCATTGCCTAAAGCCAACGCTTATGCCGTTATCGCCAGGCTGTTACCCGCTGACCGACCTCAAGTGCCACAACAAGCGCTGTATACCAAAGATGCTGAGGTGTGACGGTTTTGATCACTGCGGAGACAACTCAGACGAGCCTCCTTCTTGCTACTCGGCTGCTGTGAACCGCGGTAAATGTCAAGAAAATTATTATTGTAGATAATTTTGTTTTCCAAGTCTTTTAACAACTAAATTTTCATCTCGGGACACATAACCGCGAATGACAAGAAAGATAGAAGTATGAGTCAAATGATTGTTATAAGAATCCGTTGTTGAGAAGAAATCTCCCATGCAATATGAAACACAGTAACTAAAGTTCATGAATTAATTTAATTACGGTATGTTGTAATCCACAGGTGAAGCGAACTCCGGCGAGGATGAAGCCTGGTGGTATAAACCTACACCAAATTACTATTTTCCTTATCGTTCGCCACTCTTTGGTGAACAGCAAGGGTCAGGCATATTGCTTCTATCGTCCCTCTTCGGTAAGACAAATGCAACAGCCAAGGTCAGAAATATTGCTACAATTTTTCCTCTTCGGTGAGTTAAATGGTTTTCGAATGGCAAATTGGCGATATTTTAATAACACAATATTGATAATATGCGCCAGAAAATAGTTTTTTACTGTTCATAAGTACAGTAGCTTTGCACCTGCAAATATTTTTGTAATTCATTGCTCATTCTAATTTTTAACCCAAGTTTTTGGTCAAAATGCTTTGGCGATTTTTTATTCAACTTTAGCTTAACATATTTAAAAAGAAATTTATGCTTTTTAAGGCTCGATTGCACAAATTCATTCGAAAACATTTTCAAACAGTTCTGATTTTGGTGATCATGGGCCTCATCTCCTTCATGATTCGCCAAGGAGCAGCGACGAGTACCAGTCGTCAGACTCGTGGCCATCGTCGACACAGACGTCGTGAGTTCCACATTCGTTCATTAATTTCTTGGAAAATAAACTTCGTAGTGAACGTTCCATCCTGGGAGAAAACGTGGTAGAATATCATGGTTTTTATTATAATATGCAATGTATTGGAAGCAGGAATTATGTTCACTCCACTCAGTCTAACTCCAACGTTCGATAAGTGTATATTTTCGTTTATTTTCGTAGATTATACATACTATAACAGTGAAAAATTTTCGTGTACTCAATAACGAAGTCAGACTCCGTCCCATAGCACCACGGTTGGAGGGCAGCTAAATTCATCAGGCTGTTACCTGGGTCCAAGTTTTAGTTTTAACTTATTCTGCGAATATAAATAGAAAATCAAGATTAAAGTGGTTTATTGCAGAAATTTATGATAAAGTACCTACTCAATTATTGAGCCTCAAAGCGCAAGCTGAGAAGCGCTGTAGCTGGTAATCCCCTTGCTTAGAATTCATACATTTAGCATTTGTCATGCAGGGAAGTATTTGCGATATCGTAAGTTAAATTTTATGGGGTCATTGTTCGTGACAAGCAGCCTGATTTCTATGATGACTGAACAGATTCACTGAATGATGGCGTGGAAATATTTGATGCCTCTGCTGACGATCCTCCTCTTTACGAAGCACCTCCAGACTACGAAGATGTTGTCAAGTTTATACTCTCTGGGAACAACCTCAAGGTAAGTCTGTAAGAACTCACTAGAAGCAAAAAATGAGGTCAAATTAATACCTAGTTTACTTTGAAATTTTGATTTTCACTTTTCTTTTTGTTTCGTTGAATTGATAGATACAAATTTGAATTGCTGTCCTTTTATTCAACGTTTTTGTGTTTTATTTCTTCAAGTTACAAAGGTGTAACTCACAAAATATCTCCAGGTATGAAATTTAAAACTGAATTATTTTTATTCACTTTGCTGTGAGGTACTCTAAAATTATTATTTTTTCTAGTTGGTTCGACGCCCAGGGGGAATGACAGCCTGGGTGACAAATATTGACGATTCGACATCTTCGACATCTGCTGAACCCTCTGCTCTTTCTGGCCAAACGACTGACTTACTCACCCCCATCGAGAGAGAAGGCAGTGTTCCACGACATAACGCCTTAAACTTGACCCAACTCGCTCCTCTGCCACTCATTTCTCACTCACCTATCGGCAGAGCTCAAGATGAGAGGAAAAGTCGAAGAACCCGACATGCCTCTTTGGACCTAGAGGAACGTGGTGATGTGGTTATTTGGGATCCTAATCAACGACCAAACAAGTTAGTCCATGATTGCAGACACAAAATGAACAAAACAGTGCCCATTTTGGTACATATCAATGAAGAGTTTAGTTAACGATAAACACAGCTTAGATATGGACTTACATTTCCATAGTATTTCGTAACTATAATTTGTGATTGACGCTCTTGTACGTATATCATTTACAGGGGTGGCTCTGGGGGCTTCCGTGAACAACGAGAATCGCCATCTCAGTATCGCTACCATCCTTCTACACCGCCTCATCTACCGAGTGCTTTGCGACGGACGTCGATGCAATCACCAGACACGTCGTCACACGCCGATGTTTCATCCCAGATTGGACAGATTGTCTTAGAATCTAAAGAAGTCAGTAATAATGAGGTAGCTGGTTCTTCCGAAGCCAGTGGGAGCGTTACCGAAACAGGTACTCCAAATTTTCACATGAATGCTGAAGAAGGACCTGGGCAGCCTTTGAGCCCTTCATCATCAGTTGATCCTCTTTGTCCTTCACAAGATGATGAAGCGTGCGATGATGTACTTAAACCAAATCAAAAGGGCATGAGGAAAAGTAAGAAGTTTAAAAAAGGAAAGCGGAAAAAGAGCAAATCAACTGCGTTAGCAGTTGAATCGAAAGACATTAAACCTCCGTCGTATGATTTAGTGCTTCAACAAGTGTTGGATGAGTTCTACATAACGGATGAAGCATTCGTAATCGATGATTTAAAAAACAACATAGCAGCTCAACTGAGAGTCAGAGTTGCTCGGGAAAAATTTCAACAGCTGTGTGCTTCAACTAATGAATCAACGGATGAAATCTACACGAAAACCAGAAAAGAAAACGACGGAGAGAATTCAAGAAAGAACACAATTTCTCCTGGTACAGTAAAGCGGCGTAAGGCACGTCTGTTGAATGAAAAACAATTTGTCAAACTGGAGAAAATTGCAACAGAAGAGAACTCGGCTTTCTGGTTGCCGGAAAAAAGTGAATCTCTATTTGCTTTTGATACAGACAATGATGCAAAATTCCTAGGCAAGATGACAAAGTGTACGTTTCGGAAGAATCGCAAAGCATCTTTTTCTCGTAATAAGTCAACTCCGTCGCTCGGGAACATTATTTCTCGAGATTTGGAAATTTACTTCTCTCAAAAAACTCCATCTCCTACGGGTGACCCAGAAGAACAATTTGCAGGTACAGCAAATGATTTACATTTTATTTCTAATCAGAGTACGGGATGCCTTACTCATTTCAATCCATCGAAGTTAGTTAGCTTCATGTGTGAGCCTCCTCAGCAAATTATGGCACAGGCTATTTTTAACAGCGAAGAAGATTGTGAGGAAACTACTAGCTGCATGGAAAAAACGGAAGCTAGGGTAAATTTTTATGGGAATAATTCTTCTGGCTGTCTGATCCCTAGAACTGAAGTCAGCTCAGTCGATAGTTTTAAACTACCAAAGGAGAAAGAGTCCAATGATTTTTCATTCGTTAAACAATATTCTCCAACATCCCCGTACTCACAACTCTCTGTATATCCACCATTTCTCGTTGGTGAATCGATCCCTCAAAACGAACATGCATCTGAACTTGAAGCTGATGTCAAAAATGAACCAGTGCCCGAGTTTCTACCAGACTTTCCAGAGACTACCAACGAAACAGAGGTCAAGTTCGACGGACTCACCACGAACACAGCAGCCACCGGAGCTATACCTAAACGTAGATCCATGACTCGTGCTAACACCGCAGAAGTTGTAGGTGCTAGTGACCAGGGTGTAGAGGTTTAGTTGGCAAAATACAGGGTAGACCATAAGTTACTGACCCTTTTCCAAACGCTCTAACTATAAAACTAGTTAACAAGGATAAGTGTTAACTGTTGGTAGTATAGATACACCAAAAAATAACCATAAAATCTCCTCTTCAATATAAAAGAACTCATCTCTCTACCATTCTTAGTTTTATAGTTATAGCGTTTTAAGAAGATTAGTAATTTATGGGCCACCCTGTATAAGATTGCTGATTTTCACGAATGTAACCTCTTACTCGCTCTTAATGATGTACTGTTAGTGATGTGACATCAAATGTACTGAGGCAGTTATATTCAATAATAGTTGTCTAGCATTGTACAGTAGGTACAGAAATTCTATTGATATAGACGAAATCATTCCTGCCCTTGCGAAACTATGGCATCGGAAGAATTAATCTTGATCTGCAAAATATTTGATGCATAACTTGTTATTGAAGTGACGTACCTCAAAAAAATTCATTCGCCCAGAATTTTGGCTGTACGTTCTATAACCAGGAACGTTTTCAGAAGAAATTATTAGACGAAGGTGAATTATTTACGTGAAAAAGATGTTTTATTATTTTATTTGCATTGATAGAGATGATTAATGTTGGTAGACTGTAGTTTGAGCAAGAACAAAAGTGGATATATGATTGAATTACGATAATATTGAAAATCAAATGAATGATGTTATTATACTTGTGAGCTGCTATTGAATTTGCAATATTATTAACAGAATTTTTCTCGCTATAAAATAATAATGATCATCGTGTACCTGTGAAGTAGAAAAAATCTTTACCCTGTAAAACCAATTATTTTAAACCTACATTTAAACCTCGCAAACCTCGTAGAACTAATTATTTAATCCCACGCAAAAAAAGGTTCAATTACAATTTTTTCAGCTGAGAACTGTTATATTTTGACAATTACAAATTCAGATTCGAGTTTTGAGGTGATTATCACTGCTCAGAGTGACAACTAAACGAAATTGATATATTATTTTCCTATTAAATATCTGTGTATTAGCTACATATTTATTCTATTTCGGTGAATTGTGTACCAGCTACATATTTGTTTCACTTATTTTGCGTGTTTAGAGACTTGAAAATTTTGATGAGAGACCTGACTGAAATGCTTCTGCCTCGTTTGTTGTTAGTTACTTCTCATGAATAGGAATTCGTCGTGGGAAATACATAAAATAGCCCAAAATAATATTATTATCATATCAGAAATGAAACTATGGCCTCCCCGCATTGAAATAATTCCTTTAATATTTAGGAGGAAAGTATGAAAGTCATATAAGTAATTGGAAAAATTTGCTTCGTATTATCATACCTTGTGGTGGCAAAGATCCAAATCGGTTGAATACTGTAAAAACAGAGCTGAATTATGCGTATGTCATTAAAATTTCCCTTCATTGTGATGACCGACGGATAAGTCACACAAAGATCACGCTATTTAGTAGTATTATAGTTACTTGCCATTACTCTACTTTATCTAGTTTAATTCTTCCTTCCTTAATTGTCCATCTCCTTTACGGACTCAATTTCGATGCAAAGTACCGTTGTTAACTAATCGCTTAGAACCCTTCAGCAACACTTACTCTTCCAGGGACATTCCCTTCATAATTTCGCACACCTGCTGCGCGTACGTCGAGTTAAAGAATGTGTGTTACATGAGCATAAGGCGGTCTCGATAATTTTTCTTGACGAGCGGTCAAAAGTGTAAAAGAAAGCCAGATGCCTACGTGCTCCTGTGCGCAGGCGTAGTCACGGTGTCCCATTTACAGAGATAAAAGAATTATGAGTAAATATGTTTATTTCTGGGTGTGAGAGTGAAAATAAAGAACACTCTTTGAAGATGTTAAGAATGAGTAAAATTTCTTAATGCACTGGTTGTTAAAAACGCAAGGGTTTAAAAATATTTGCAATTCTTGTGCGTTAAGGTGATGAAGGTCCTAAGAATAATATGTTACCTTGATTATTACAGAAGTAAGGCATTTTGTTTTTCTGCAGCAATGAGGTAGTAATGTTTTTGATGTTCGTCGTGAGAGACTGAATTAATACAACTATTAAAGGGAAGTGTGGCTTTTATACACTTTGTCGGTTGATGAACACCTCAAGAGCTGTCTTGAAAAAGGAGTAGGAAAGTATTGGTGAAATAAAATGAAAGAGAAAGACTGTAAAAATGTCAGAGTGTCGTGCTTTGAAGGTTGGATATGCAACATCTCGTCATGGATAAAAAACTAAAAAAATAAAGAATTTACAGCAAGGATTCTAAGGAAGGTAAACTAAATCGGAAAAAATGTAATCCAAGCATTATTGGGTTAAATCTGCTACCTTTACCCGATAAAAACAGCTAATATCTCACGCAAAAATGACAAAATCACATATAATACGAATGAACTTTTTTTTCCAAATAATTATTATAATAATTCCTACCATTAAATGAAACACATTCCATCGGTTCCGATCATCCTTCAATTATCTAACTGAACTGAACTATTGAATGAAATAAAAGTTTCCATGTGTTTCTCAAGCGTTTTTTATTGCTCACCCACACAGTACACTCGAGACGTCGGTGTTTCCAGCGGACACACAACTGAAGAAATGCTATTCCTGATACTCGCCTCTGTGTCACACAAAGCATCTCGTCTTCCCATTCTTGTTCAGACTAAACTGGAACTGGATACTTAGCAGTATAAAATACATTATTTTTTATACGGTTATACTTCGGATTAAAATCAAAATGGAAAGATATTTTTTTTCTCCTGAATGAGATAATACGTAAATATGAAGTTCTACTGAGGTGTTCTAGTTCTATTGGTGTAGCCATATATAGTGAACAAGTACACCTGCTGTACCTCACACAAATACAGTTAGTTACTTTTGCCTTCTTTTAGCGCTTAGTGTTTTCCAGGCCGTGGTGGTGGAAGGTTGTGTTTATTTTAGAGCTTTACAGCCAGAGAGACTTACGGTTTGCTGTGACATACAGTACGTTTCTCGTTTTGTCAATTGATGGAGGCTGTGTGAGTTACTGCTGTACGAAACTATTTCGTAAGGTAAGAGTATATAGAAGCATGGTTTTATTTACCTTTAACGATTAACAACCTTGCAATACAAATGGAGGCCTTTAATACAATTGAGAACATTTAAAATGAAAGCTCTAAAAATACATAACTAGACCGTTTTTCAATAAGTCAGCCATGCAGCTTGACAAATGCAACTCACTTATAACATGAAGTTCCATATCAACATAAAAGCAAGTAAATTCATACTAGCTCGCTCTCTGACCTTGCTAAAAACCTTTACCGATGTCCATGCTCGCATATCGAGCACTCGCAGGCTGCAGGATCACTACCTACTGGGCGTTGCAGGTTCCACACAGCAGCAAACTGCGTCTCTTTGCGCTAGTTGCACTCACCTGCAGCTGCAGTGGCATTTTTTAAATGAAATAAATTACTGAATTATGTAACATTAGTAGACCCAAACGTGAAAATTCATGTGTTTTTTACTGAATGTTTTTGTTTGATTTGCCAGTGGACGCGGGCTTTGCGAAGGAGTTTCCACATTGAAGGATGTGCCTTTGGTATCCACACTACAATGCTTACAATACATGTATGCCCTACCGAATTTCCTCCTATCTAAATCCTTAAGAGCGTCACAGAGAGACGGATCAAGCAAGCAAACAAGCAACAAACTGTGTATTATTATAAAATGGAATTAATATGTTCGTGAATTGTCTGAATGCAGATGATTTTTTTGAATGATTTATTCGTGAATGGATCACCAAATGGAGAAAATGCAGTTTCAACTTTTTAGGCATTCCTGGTGTTTGTATGTTTTCCGGCAGGAACTGGAAGTAATTTTGGAGTTAATTTTTACTAGAAAAACATTGTTATTTTTTATTTTTTTAATGATGTCTGCATTCACCAGTAGATTGAGTAGTGCGACTATTTAATACCACAGTAGTCGAGCTAATCAGTATGAAACAGGCACCACAATATACTTCATGACCTCCTCAAAGTAGTCAGTATGAAATATTAAGATGAAAGCTCTCACGTGAAATCATCTATCATGAATACAGAAATAATTATATTGAAAAATATACCAGTGGTGTTGCCACGGTCAAACATCCCATGCTAAATTTGTATATAAAAATTGAACTTTTGACAATAGTGACGACTCTTAAAAAGTTTCATAAAATTTATGCTTTCAGACCACGATGTTCTCAGGTGTCCTGATTGTAATGTTTTCCACAACAGTGGTGGCTTTGTCGTGGCTTTGCAATTTCTTTTACAGTTAATTTAAAATAGAAGAGTAGCATAGAATTTTATAGCAGTCTCAAATTGACTGAAATGTGTAAAAGATTTTGCAAGTTTGAAGATTTTGAAGTCTAAAGACCGGAATAAAATTTAACTAAGAAGAACAGTAATTGCGCTTATTGGAAGGGACATTGTGAATTATATTATCTCGATGCACTGACCAAAATTAAAATCAACGATCAACTTCTTTTATTGAAAAACATTAAATTTTGCTAATCATAAATTTAGTTTAGATTGAAAAAACTCTTGTTTAGTACCTTAGGAATCTATATTTTTCTGGTCTATTACTCTGCTGATGTATCCTCCCTTTTATAGGGTTGGATTTTTTGCGCATGCTGAGGAATTTAGATGGTAGTGGAAACTTGAAGTAATTGCGCTGCTAAATGGCGACTGCAAAATGTTGATTGCAGGAGAACACGATTGTTCTTACGATGGTTAAATTATTTTCTGTTCCCACGATCCTATTCCTGCATAAACCAAAGGCCTCGGTAAATCATTATCGTATGAGCTACTTGGTGTAATTCCATTACATAATAATACACAGTTTGTTGCTTACCTGCTTGCTTGATCCGTCTTTCTGTGACGCTTGTAAGGATTTAGATAGGAGGAAATTAGGTAGGATATACATGTATTGTAAGCATTGTATTGTGGATACCAAAGGCACATCCTTCAGTATGGGAACTCCTTCACAAAACCCGCGTCCACAAGCAAATCAAACGAAAAAATTCAGGAAAAAATACGTGAATTTTCACGTGTGTGTCTACTATTTATTTTACAACAAACACATAAGTAACGTCGATCTTAAGCGGATGTATATCCCACACATTGTTTAAGCGACCGAAGACATGGCCATGAACGTAACAGACATAATTAAGTGTTAATGAGAGACCAAATTCTCACGATTGTTTAGTTTACTTGATGCTTTGCACACATTTTTCTGGTTGCTGTGGAGCGATTTCTAAATATTTCACAATCAACACATCACTTACACATTTTGGAATGCACGTTTTCCTCATCTTCTATTCCCTGTTTATTTTATTCTTTTTCAGATTGAGAATGGCATCTGTTAAAACTACAATGGCTGGCAGACGCAAAAATTTGCTCCTCAGTTACTGCTCTGGGTCACACTGCATGGTAATGCGTACCGTCATTTTCCTCTACGCTGCACTCGCGTTTTCAGCTACGGGAGCTGCTGCAGTGAGGTTGGACGGACCGCCTATGACTGCTGCCACAGCCGAAGAAATTTTACGGAGACTGCATTACACTCGTGAGAATAATGGCCTCGTTAATGTTCAATTCCCTGATCTGAGAAATGCTTTTGCAGCGGAAAAATGCTTTTGTAACGTAAAGTTCTACAAAACTAGGACATGTTGGTATGGTGTTTTCATGATTTGATATACAAGAAACTAGAAACTCATGGCAACATACGGAAAAGTATTGGAAAGGAAAGGTTTTTGCGACATTTTGAATTTGAATTGCAGCGCAGAATTTTTTTGACTTTTTTTTGAAACCAAACCCATGTACAAAAACTGCTGTTGCCAGCTAGAGTATCCATTATTCATGAGAGACACAAACACTATACAACAAACAAACCCATTTATGAACTCTGAAGGAAATCTATTGCGTTTGTAGAGGAGGAATGAAAATTCTGCTGGCCGTAGAGCAACCCTTGCACATGAGAACATGTTCTAAAAAACACAGAATATAAATTTCTAAAAAATTAAAGCAAATGATAAGCCATGTTACATTTAAGCTCATTTAAACACAAAAATGGACTTTCAAAGAACTGCATTATATTGTCATATGTGTGATTAAGATAAGCATAGTTGCTTGATTCACGTTTAATGATTTTTTTATCATATCCTGGTTCCTATTCGAATTAAAATTTTGAATCGAGGCGTCGATTCATTTCAAGAAAATAATTAATGGACATTAGAGTCAGAGTTTGTTTATTACTTGAATCTAATTTCTCCATTTGGAATCATCATAGCACAAGTTACTCGACAAATGCTAGTCCTTAGTTCGTTCCACCGAGTGCATCAAGTAGATATTAAGAACAACCAATCTTCAGGTACCAAATACATATATTTATCCTTTATTCAATCACCATCTTCTGAATTGTGTGCCGCCAATCAAAAAAATAAAGAACATCATCTGTCCATCATCAATATTTTTCATGTTTAACGCAATGATTTCGAAAGCGCTCAGCCAGAAGAACCAATCACTATTTATCATGAATATTTTCTTTGCGATGAACTCTGTTATTATGAAAAATCTCCAACTTAAACAACTGAAGCCAATCATTCTCTGTCATCATTATTTTACCAATATGTCATCATTATTTTACCTGCGTTGAAGCCAATTACTCTGAACAGTGTCCAACCTAAACAACTGAAGCCAATCATTATCTGTCATCATTATTTTACCAATATGTCATCATTATTTTACCCGCGTTGAAGCCAATTACTCTGAACAGTGTCCAACCAGAGCCCGTCGTCCGGGGAAGAGCAGTTGACGGTTATTAACTTGGATCTGTTACCTGATGATGTAATCGCCACAGACGTGGAGGATGGAGTACAGGACGAGTTCGACAATGTCGGTAAAGATCTTCATGGAAAAGTTAGAACAGTTAGTTTAAATATTTTTGCTCTGAATGATATATAATAGTTTCTCATTAATATTGGGGAAAGCTTGCACTATAGTGTGTAATTTTATTTTCCTACAATTAAGGGACCAATGTGAAATGGACTATTTACTTGTTGAAACGTCTGCTGTAAATAAATTTCATGGTAATTTTCTGGAATAGACTCTTGAATTAAGAACATTCTGTCACTGTTTATAAATGTCACTTTAAGATATTTTTTGACTCAATAGACGATGATGGTTACAGTAAATTGGATTGTGTTGATAAAATACTGGGCTTACAGACCGTGTGTTGGGCGATGATTTAGACTCTCAGACCAATTCAACGTTGCCTGAACATCGCATCAACAGTGAGTAAATGCCATCAAGCTTTCATGTGCTAAAATTCACAGTTTATTATGATAGTTATTTCTATTGATGTTTTTCATATTAGTTTTACCGTTATTGTAATTTCTGTTATTAAGTTTTTATTGGAAAAAGCTATTGTTATACATGTTTTTATTTTACACCTCCTATAAATCAGTTTATAATATAGGTGACAAGAGGTTGAACTTATTGCTTAGGAAAGTAGGGAAGGTCAGTTGCAGTTTCAGATCTACTATTCGTATTTAATATTCATAAAGTGCTTCGGAATTTTGATAATTCATAAAGAAATTAGAGTGTGCTAGAAATTTTATAAATTTAATCTAAATGCATAAAGGAAGGTAGATTTTATTTATTTCGTCAGTAATATGAAATTATGATACGTGAACATGAAGAATCAAAGAATTCATTGTGGCCTACCTGAACATAATCTTTTGCTGCATAGACAAAAGTTATGGTTAGATTCTAAAGAAAGTTCACATTCTTATTTATTTCTAGCATCGCAAATTCACTTGACTAGCATTTAATAGAATTTATGTATGTTTGACATTTCATGAATGTTTTTCAAGCGTAAAACAATTAACCCAGCAACATTTAACCTCATGAATCAATGTTTCGTGTTTCACATTTGCGAAGTTACCTTTTGAAGCAACGATCATCTTAGATCAATATGCTACAATCTGTTTTTTAAAACATTCTTCGCAAACTTTATTCATTTGTTTTGTTGAACTATTGTTCATAAGAATTATATTTAGTGTTATGAATGTGTAAGTGAGTAATTGAGCAATTTTTTCAGGGCAGATGTCGTTGATTTATCAGGGCGTTTACGTGCCAGACGCTCGATTTAATCCATTTGTGGACGGCGTAATGACCAACATGATCACTGAAATAAAGAGAAAACAAATGGACCCTCTGTACTTCCGTGTCCACAAGGGTGGTGGAGTGAAGTAAGTGTGTAGTAGAGCGTGTGAATGGTCGTACTTTGATGTAAATACAAACAGGGATTAAAATAGAGAAGGTTTTCCCTGAGTTGAATCTTAACCAAATACATGATCTATATTTGGTACATGCATATAAATAAGAAGATTTGTAGGAAATCAATAGCCCCTTAATGAATAAATTATATTCCTTGTTATTTATTTAATTTTTTTAACGATGCAATCAACTCTTCGAAGTTAGCAAGGAATTTTAGTGTAAGAAAAAGATAAAATGACGCTTGTTATGATATAGTTACAGTATGCGCACCATTGTTGTCTGATTTTCATATCCTATGTTAAGAACTACGAAGCTTCGTATATTTTTTTCTTAAATATGAAGTAAAAACTCGCAAGGGTATTCTTTTTAGCTAAAACTGGCAATGATAGCGACAGTTTTGCTGACAAAGAGCACCAGGTAAACATGAAAAAACTGTGAACCTGTGCAGGACATTCTAAATTCAAGCTAGAAAATCGTTTGGTAAACATAACCGCTAGAAAACAGCAAAAAGTCATTCAAACCAAAAAAACTTATAAAAGCTTTTATATAATCAATTGTTTTTAAGGACTCCTCCAGTTCCGAGTTATGTATTCGCTAAGCTATTAAGCTCATGTAAGTGATGATGTCTTCAAAGTACACTTCAAATGTCCACAAGATACACTTAAGCTCAAAAATCTCATCTGAAACACTAAGTTACTCTTATGAAGTTGCCGTTAATAACCTAAAGAAAATTAACTTTTACTTTCAGACACGTTCCCACACGGCAAAAGCAAGGTACACCGAAATCGACTGAGGGCAGAGTCTCCGGGAGGTCGTCTGCGCACAGTAGACCAGAGCTGCCAAAAGAGTTGAGAACACGGAGTTTATAAAAAGACAATGATTATTCCAGCTTTTGGGCTTTAATATTAACACATGAAGAGAGATTTTACTCTCATCATGTTCATAGGAAGACGATGACATTTCCAGTTTATGGGCTTTAATATTAACACATGAAGAGAGCTTTTACTCTCATCATGTTCGTAGGAAGACGATGACATTTCCAGTTTATGGGCTTTAATATTAACACATGAAGAAAGATTTTACTCTCATCATGTTCATAGGAAGACGATGACATTTCCAGTTTATGGGCTTGAATATTAACACATGAAGAGAGCTTTTACTCATGAATTTAGTCAACTTATTGCTGTAAGTTGAATTATATTTTCTGCAAAACTTTGATTTTAAGAGAGCTGTTTCTTAATGATTCTGATTTGCATTTTCTCTGGTCGTTTCAGTGGCATTATTTTGATTTAATTCAAAACGGCTACAAATTTTCATTCATCGAACAACTAACGCATAGGAACGGGACTTCTGAGATCATCGTGCTAACTCTATTCATAGTTTTAGATTTGCTTTAAAAACTCACAAATACCTCGAATTTTGCAGGAAAAATTCTAAGCAAGAGCCAATAGGAGGGGGAGTAATCCGTGGCCTTACTCGGATCAAGCGTTTTGGCAATGCAGAGGTACAGACCGTCGGCAACGCTACCTTGGTGAGTAAACAATCATTGGTGTCTTGTTACTAGAGTTACAGACCGTCGGCAACGCTGCCTTGGTGAGTAAACAATTATTGGTGCCTTGTTACTAGAGTTACAGACCGTTGGCAACGCTACCTTGGTGAGTAAACAATCATTGGTGTCGTGTTACTAGAGTTACAGACCGTCGGTAACACTACCTTGGTGAGTAAACAATTATTGGTGCCTTGTTACTAGAGTTACAGACCGTCGGCAACGCTACCTTGGTCAGTAAACAATCATTGGTGTCTTGTTACTAGAGTTACAGACCGTCGGCAACGCTACCTTGGTGAGAAGAAAATCATTGGTGCCTTGTTACTGAAATGGATGATAAAACGCTGAGTAAGTGAAACAATGAAATTAGAGTACATGCTTCAACTTCGAGAGAGGATAAACTTGTCTGTCGTTGTATGGTGTTTTAGATTTTTTAAATAATACTTACAGTTCCGCTGTTTAACTTCTGTTAACCAACAAATTTTCTGTCTTGAATCAGATAGACTTTTTGAAAGTCTCATTTCCAAAGGATGAAGCATATTGTTTTGCAACTGTATTCTTTGCCGCGACGGTAAGTTTGAGTCAACCGATATTGCATTTTTTTTAATTAAAAGTGGACGCTTTGTATCCACAATTATCACATACGAATGGTCAGAAATTATTGTACTTGTCTTATGGTAGAGATATTTTAGAGCGTGTAGATATGAACATGAAAGGAATAGATATGAGAGGTTTCTTAGGAAAAAGTTCCAAGTAATCGATCACGTGTGAGAAAAACGTTTTTGGAAATTGGCGTGTTCTTTGTAGAGTATTATTGTTTATTTTAGTGCAGTCTAACGTTTCCAAGTGTGTACGCTAAAGAAAACGTTAAACAGCATCCTCTTACTTTTATAAAACCAAAACACGAAGTTATTTGAATGGAGGCATGATCTACAAGGGTAATGCGATTTTCTTTCAGTATGCAAAACGTCTGTTCCACTGGAGTATTCAATCATGTGTTAGGAACTGTTTTTACCTCAAAAGGTAGAGATGACATTCTGCGACATGTGTTTAGGTTAGAAGTCATTATGTGTTGGGGCCGCTGGATGTGGAGTTTGTGTTCGAGACAACAAATGGAGTGCGCCTGATCAATTCAACATTGACGGCCTTACCGGGGCATGGACTTGCACGCGTCAACGCCACTTCTGCAGAATTCCTCGATTTCATCATTGACAGGTTTGACGCCCTAACATGAATGATTTTCTTACCTTTCATTGATGCTTTTTATTCTCCCTTCTATTACAAATGTTCCATTAAAATCATATTTCAAATAGGACATCATTTTCTACGCTTTTTAACGATTCCGTAAGATTTGCCTCTTCTACTTTGTTTCTCTCAGATTTTTCATGCTCACTAATGTTCATTAATCATTGCAGGTTCTTGATCCAGCTCTTACTATTGACGATCTACGGCTTACATTAAACTTTCTTTGGGCTGTATCTCACTTGTACTTGGACTTACACTTCCTTATTCGGATATTAGGTCCGCGGTCGCTGGCTTTGTGGACCTCTAGACATTTTGATCGACTACAAAGAGGACAGTCTGGACGTGACGAGAGTGCAAACGCAACTCTACGCCTTACAGCTTGACTCCCTGACTTTAATTGACAAATATGGAGCAGAAATGGAAGATTTCAGAGTCGTCAGGTAAACATAACAACTCAATAACATTTAAAGTTAAACCTTATAGAAGAGTTTGACGAGAATAACTCTGATCGAGGAGCAGAAATGCTATAGAGATGGTCATAAAACGTACATGCAGACTAATTAGATATGACACAATCATACCAGTTCATTTTCTTCAAGAAAATGCTCATGAACTGATCGCTACACACATTATAATTTACATTCGCTTCTTCCAGACCGGTTTTGAAACACCTGCCTTACATAGGCAACAGGACTGATAGCCAGCAGCGACTGACAGACGCAGTCACAAGATACTTGTTCTCCAGTGGGTCTTTCCTCACAGCACTGATGAGGCATGCCTTCCAAATTGCGTCTTACGACAAAATCATTCCCCAGTTCAGCACAGAGCCACGTTACCACGCAATATTTGATTACATTATTGAGAGGAATGACTTCAACTTCGGGACCCTTCTTCGACAATCTTTACTTCGTTTACATAGTGCGACTGGGTAGCCTAGCCCTACAAAAGCTTGTGTACATTTGGTATCTCACGTTGTGTATAATTTGCTGCCTCCTGATGCTAAGACTAATTTATATGGTGCATGGGATTATCGTATGTCCAGTTTGTAAGGAAGATTTTGACTTATAGTTCTATGAATATTATTGTTACAATCAATAAACATTTGTAATGATAGTTAAGAATTAGAGTATAAATATATAAGAATTAAAATCTGTATAAAAATATTGTTTATAAATAACATCTAGCAAAGTTGATGAATTAGGTAGCTTGCATAGCTCATGAAATTTCTTTTCAAATGACGGGTGGATCATATAAATTTTGTTTATGCTCGAATTTTTCAAAATCGTCCATGACGTTCATAATAACACCAATAACTTTGTTAACCTCGTGTTTACTCTGGACTGAAGAGTTTAGTTAGAGCCAAAAGTACTTTGAGATGCTTCTTCAGTGCGATGAATAACAGCCAAATCAAAAGTTACTCGCACTATTTCTGACCAACTGGACCTAAATTTTTTTGGGGACATTGCTCTCCTTCGAGAAAGTAGGATTCTTGAGCTCTCTGTTGGGAGTAGCCTGACAAAATGAAATTTTGTTAGCTCCTTTGAAGGCAACTCAGCGATCCTGAATTAAATATGAGCTGCTTGCAGCATGCACAGCTCTGGTTATATGAATGTGCGACAGATTAGTACCACTGTAACCCAATAACAGTTTGGCTCACAATCTTCATGTGTGCAGTCCAGCAAACTACGAAATCAAGCTACGCGGTTCAGCCAAAAATGAACGTCTCCGACGCTTGAGCCGAACTGCTATTCTCAAGCTTGTGCGCAGGGAAGGCAGACTTGAGAGACGTCTTATGAGGATGTTCAGCAGAGCTGGTCGGAAGCCAATGCCTCTCAAAGTAAAGGGAGCTGCAGGAGGTGGCCTTTGGCCCTCTAATCTCAAGACAAAGAAAGAGGAACCCAATGATACCACCGAAGAAATTCCCCCAAAAGAATACAAATTTCCCGGAAAGAAAGGGTTTCCCGCGAAAAAGGTAGAAAAAGGGAAGTTTGAGAAACAAAAGCTTGTTTGAGTTCGTAAGGAATGAGATGAGCTTGAAAACTAAATATAAGTTCTTTTAAAGCACACCAAGACTTAGGAACACCAACTAGATCGATCAGTTGATCAGTGAGAACACTTCCCAAAACTTGAAGCCCCTCATTTATGTGAGGTAAATAGTTTCATTTTTTAATTAAACGTCGTTTTATTCGTAAATAGTAGAGAAAATTGTATTTCACGGTTACACTCTTAGAAATTTATATAAGTGGTTTTTCACGGTAGCCTAACTAAATTCAGAATAGATCATGTTGATACATAGATCATGTTTGGAAAAAACACTCGAAAGTTTTATTCTGGGCATAGCACTCAATAGTAAATTAAATTGATTAAATGCTGTTCACATCTATGATGATGAATTGAACATGAAATGAACCTAATTCAGTTGTAGTTACAGTCTCATCAAATGGTTGGCAAAAATATACATTTGCTGATGCTTTTAAATTTTGACTAACTGTCAAAATTTGCGTAACTTTTTCTCGTTTGCTATGTTATTAAATGTGTCACAGTTGTATTATCTAAATCTTTCTTAGAGCACTCTATAGTATAGTCAACAAGATTTACTCTGCATGAATATTTCATCACACAGAATATTAACTTTAGTTTATGTTTCGTATTATATTACAAAAGGGTGATAATTATTTCGTCTCACATAACATATTTTATCGTTTTAATTGCGAAGAAACCAGCACGTAAGAGTGCTGAACGCATGCTTCTATTATATTCTTTGTTATAATTGTTGTCCATCCAGTTACCATATGTAATCTATGTTTGTTTACTTAATAAATATATGCGATATTTGCTGGTAAATCGTTTCTGTCACCATTCCCTTATGCTCCTAAAATTACCATGCGACTTCATAAATAGAATTTATACGGAAGAGCCAACTCAAAAATCAAAGTCGTTCTGCTCAAATCTTTTATTCATTTCTACTGATTTAACTTTTACTTTATAACTTTTACCTTTAACTTTTACTTTAACTTCTACTTTTTCGTCACTGATTTAAAACAAGCGGCGAGGCTGTTGTCAGGCAAGTCTATCAGGAAAAATCGCTCAAGATAATTTTGTTTTATGGATGTTTTTTTAAGGGTACGGGAACTTCGTGGCAGATAAAGGTACAACATCTGCATGAAGAATAGGCCCGCAGAGTATACATAACAAACGCAAGCAGAGCGTCACTCTGACAACATCATCCAATGTGGCCATTAATGGAAACTTTGTGAGGTTAAAATAAGAATATTTCGTGTATCTTTGCTACGTTTGTGCTGCAGCTCATAAAAAATATGCAGCAAAATATTTACTGGCGACAGAGAGTAATCAAACATAGAGTTATTTTATTACGAAAGCGTGTCAGTGAAAAACCCGTAATTTGAATCTTTAGCGCCAGTTTGATATCAAATTTATCAGTTCGATATCAAATTTGTCAGTTCGATATCAAATTTGTCAGTTCGATATCAAATTTGTCAGTTCAATATCAAATTTGTCAGTTTGATATCAAATTTGTCAGTTCAATATCAAATTTGTCAGTTCAATATCAAATTTGTCAGTTTGATATCAAATTTGTCAGTTCAATATCAAATTTGTCAGTTCGATATCAAATTTGTCAGTTCGATATCAAATTTGTCAGTTCCATATCAAATTTGTCAGTTCGATATCAAATTTGTCAGTTCAATATCAAATTTGTCAGTTCAATATCAAATTTGTCAGTTCAATATAAAATTTGTCAGTTCGATATCAAATTTGTCAGTTCGATGTAAAATTTTTCAGTTCACTGCAAGTGAAAGTGAGGTCTCATGAATCATGCAACGCATAGTAATGATTTTTTTGGCATCGTTTATTGACGATATTGTGATACGTATTAATGTTTTTCATCCCCATGCATTTATTAACCGAGTTAGAATATAAGTGCAAAATAGGTTTTTGGTCAGCTTATGAAATGTTTGTAACGTCCTATATTTGAGTGAAATTCATAGGTGGTTGGAATTGAACAAAAAATTGATAGTGCTGGCAAAGATTATCTTATTTAATTCCCCTATTTGCGAGCATGTATATAAGCTAAAGAAATTCTTAATTCTGTAACAAACGTTTTAATTCAGTGAGCACGTCTACACGAGTTAATGCATCACATTGCGCAATATTCTTGAATATGAACATATTTTTCATGAGTCAAGTCTACAAGTTTTTCTTGCAAAGTCAGCCAAAATTTAGATCAAACTTTTTTTGTAGGTTATAGGTGTACTGAAATACACACACACACTTAACACACAAGTTTATATTTAAATATGAATCCCTGGAAGTTTACCGCTTTAAAAATCTCGTTTCTGTTTGCATTCCAATTGTTTTACTGAGTGAAGAACATGGGCCAATCATTCTTCAAGCTTCCCTTAAAATGAACTGAGAGATTTTTCATTTCCAGGTTCATTTCGATAGTCAAACAAACTCTCAGGCTGGCTGCGCTATACAGCTTTGATCGTCCATGTCATTATAGGGAAGGAGGGTCGTGGAGTTGAAGAAAGGCTTTTGTTTGAATATTAAAAGAGAATGTGAAAGAAAGGAGAGAACTGGGGCATCAGAATCAAAGTAAAAGTTGGCAAGGCAATCATAAAAGATTAATTTAAACTTTAATATTAAAATAGATTAGGATTCTAATTCTCGTTGTGTTAGGTGCAAGTTCGTCATAGTCAGGTGTACTTTAATGAATTTCTTAAGTTTGATAGATTTTCAAGTCACATTTCAAGATTATTGCATGTAGAGTTCCCTTGTTATTGCGCACGTAATTATTTAGATGATTAACAACATTGATAACCTCAAAACAAAAAACCAAGATCCAAATTTTGAAAAGAGTTAATAGTAATAGGATGCGTTGTACCAGAACTGCAAAAATGAGAAGAGGAGAAGAGAGTTACTCTCAAGGCATCAAAGAAAAAACCAAAAACGAAAAAAATGTAGTACGTATGTAGCTCATTTCCAGAAAAACTTTTATTTCGATTTTGAAAGTCTTGCCATACGTAGTTTTATTAGTTGTGCTGATATTGCGTCAGAAAACTATTTTGATATTTTTAAATTTTTGTGAAAGTACCTGATATGCAAGGGAAAATATCTAGAAAATATACACGCTTCAAAATGCTACAAATTATATTCAAAGTTCAAGATTTCAACAACATGAAAGTTTTTTAATATTGTTATCAAAATTAAATTTTGTGTTCACCAATCTGAAACAGAATTTTGTACTAGTTACCATTAGTTGATCAGCATATCTTATGCCTCATAGATTTGTAGCTGCTCAAGTAAAATACAGGAAAGAAAAACTGGTTTCATGTATGTGATCAATAATGATAAAATACACATTTGTTTATATAAAATAAAAGGCAGATATGCAGCCATGCGTGTATATCTGTGATGATGAAGACCAGCGATGCTGAATTGCGGTTTCAGAAAAATCATCCCTTCAAGCAGCAGCTTAGTGGCATTTAATTAGCTGGGAACTGAGGTTCTTAATTAATGTGGTTCACAATGGAAGCTCGGTCTTAATCTTCAGAAAGCAGGCAACCTCAACAGCATTCAGGGCCTGTCAAGAAGCTTCGGTATTTGCAGAAGGGCTTTTTTAAAGTTGTTTTGCTGTAAAGTGAAATTTCTATGAAGAAGTTGAAGGGCAATTTCCGTGAAGGGCTGTTACTGGTTCAGTATAGTGGACTATCCCTGTGAAGGGCTGTTACTGGTTCAGTATAGTGGACTATCCCTGTGAAGGGCCGTTACTGGTTCAGTATAGTGGACTATCCCTGTGAAGGGCCGTTACTGGTTCAGTATAGTGGACTATCCCTGTGAAGGGTTGTTACTGGTTCAGTATAGTGGACTATCCCTGTGAAGGGCTGTTACTGGTTCAATATAGTGGACTATCCCTGTGAAGGGCTGTTACTGGTTCAGTATAGTGGACTATCCCTGTGAAGGGTTGATGCTGTTTCAGTATAATGGGATATTCCCGTTAAGGATTATTTCTGCGTTAGTTTGATGAACTATTCCTCCAGAGAACCATTCCCATTTGGTGATAATCTCTTCCTATTGTAAAATATATTTCTATTGAAGCCTTGCCACAAAACCTGAACTTTCAAACTGCCAAAAAGATTTGTATAAATGAAATGAAATTACGAATTAACTTCCTTTATTATATACAAACAGTTTCAGGGCTGTGGAAGTTAGAAGCTACAGTTTGTATTATTTAAAAGCTGAGAAAAATTTATACACAACAATAATAGATAATTATTATTCTGGGGAAAGTAGCCCAATACATATTTTATTCTGCTGGTTCATAGTCATGCTTACAGGATATGCTGGTGCCACGACTGACTTCAATTTAGCGGATGCTTCAAAGATTTAAATTCAGTCTCACACCCACGTCTGATTCCCGTCCATACTTTCCTCCGTCTTTTTTCTTTGCTTGCGTTAAATCTTAACACTTTTCAAACTCTAAATCCTGGCCAAGAACTTCTTTGATTAAATTCTTGTGAGAAAATACATCAATTTTTATCTGAAACCAATCTGTCTCACGTGAAGCTCATTGATCATTTAATAGAAAAAATGGGAGGAAAAAATGAATCCATATAATAACATTGGTAATAATTTACCAGTTGCTTCTAGTGCTTATCTTTTTAGAGGGCAGCGAGCGCTATCAATTTTATATAAATATTAAAAAAATAAGCAAGTAATTTATTTTAGAAACATGTCAGATGAAATAAGCTCTAGTTTTGAAATGATATTTTTTTGATGACGTTTATGAACGCGTAAAGTGCTAAAATTCATCATGAAATAAGTTATTATTTCTCGTACTGTAATTACAATTATCAATGAACGTAATTGTGATCTACGCTTATAATTCTTAAATTAATCGAACGGTGTTCACTTCATTAATTTCCTCGTAATACAGGCCAGGCAACAGCAGAGATTTATTTCCTCATAAACCCAGCAGAAATTATAAAAAGACAAATCCATCGATTGCCTCAAAGAGCGAATAATAAATTTATACCAAACACCCCTTCTGTTAAGTGACCTGTTGTCCTATGCATGTGTTGCAATGGAGCAAGCTGTTGTCCTATGCATGTGTTGCAATGGAGCAAGCTGTTGTCCTATGCATGTGTTGCAATGGAGCAAGCTGTTGTCCTATGCATGTGTTGCAATGGAGCAAGCTGCTGTTCTATGTTCAATTATTCTAGTGATGGAACTTGATGTCGCTGCATTCAAATTCATCCTTTAAGAAAAACTAAAAAAAATGTTCACAGTATTTTTTAGATTGAGAGCATCACTGCATCCATGACACACAAGTGTACGTTTCAGATGATAACTTCAATTTAAAACGATTTCTAAGCACTTATTATGTTCACATTGTTATCGTCTTGCATTTAACTATCATCAGAAAATTTCTATAAGAATACATGATACTTTAGGTGGCAAAGTCCATTCCAAATGACAAAAAAATAATTGATTGAAATTTACATGCAAAATTGCTCGGTAACAAGGTAGCGTTTTCATCACCCGAACAATTTACTCGAATGAATATTTATAAACTAACTTCAAAGCTGGCGATCGTGCGTTCAGCAAAAGTAAAAACATTTGAATTGAGTTACCAATTAATAATATTTATTGATAGAGACTGCCACAGTAGTTAATCTAACTGGTGTAAATAACATCCACAATTTACCATCAATTAGAGACAAATTCCTTTCCGTTATTTGCATCAGAACCTTAGTGAGGCTTAACGAATTTGACATTTATAATGACCCTGTTATATAAATTGCCTAATTCCAGCTTTAATAACATTATAAATGATGCTCATAGTCAAGGAAGCTTCTAAAATTACTTGGCACAGATCAACACGGCCAAATGATACTTACGAGTAATATCATATAAAGGTCAAAAAATGTTTGCCCTTGTTTCAATCTAAAAGAAAATTATGATTGTGGAGTTTGCCTGTGTATGTGTAAAGATGGAAAAAAGTATGATGAGAGAAACGGAACGCACTTTCATCATGAAGTACACTTCCATGATGAAGTACACTTCCATCACGTGTTAAGGTAGGTAATTAAGAAGGCCTAGTCTTAGTCGTTACCCAGTACGCGCTCATCTGTAGGCTTATGACGTAAGCATCAGTGTATGATTTAGAGACTGCGTTCATTTGGCTGAATTTTAAGGTGTCTTCAGCTCAAGAAGTTCAATGCAAATAAAAAGGCACATAGTCTATTTTAATATAGTATATGCAAGAGATACGACTTCTGCTGTGATACTTGCAGCTAAAAAAATTAGTAACCATAGTATCTCAGAGATATTCGAGCGCCTGGTAATAAAAAATATTAAATCATCACTCTATAAATAAACAAAATTTTCGTATATCATCGTTATTCATAATTTCTAAGTTTTGAATTTTAAATCACTCGTTCAGACTTTTTTGTAGTTTTTGAAATTGTTTCCTAACTTAAATTGTACTTTTTCATAATATATTTCCTGTTCTCAGTCGTGCGATGTCCACAAACACAAGGTAAGATTTTGATACTCAAACTTTTAATCAAGCAATAATTTTCCAACTTTTACATGTCTTAAAAATACAATAATTGGTTTCATCCCATTTTAATTATTATTATATTCCTCGCTTAATCATCATCGCATTTGACTGAACTTTTCAATTTTAGATAAATCGGGCACTTCAGCAGGAAATTCTTTTAAGAACTAGGCCTGTATTTCATATAATAATACATGGTTCTGCCTGGCAGAAGTAGGACGACTGCGTTGTAATTTTCCGTCTGCCACCATTATTATTTCTACGAGATGTATCTGTCATTAGTTGTGTTGTGACAGTTATGGGCCGATATGATTAATGGAGAGAATACAATGAAGCAGTGAAACCCGCAGAGTCCTCCAATATAGAATGAGGTCATTTAATTTCCCCTGGGTCAATCTTCATTTCCTCCTCATAATTTAGATTGGGATTAATTTCCACTTGGGTAAAGGCAATGGAAGAGCTAGACTACATCTGCTACGACCAGCTTGCTCTGTCTCTCCAATGTCACACGCAACAATGTGTTTTATGCCCCTAATGCTGTCCATCTTCTGAGCGATAGCAGGTAAAGGGAGGGAGAGAGAGAGTGAGAGAGAAGGAGGGAGAAAGAGAGAGTGAGAGAGAAGGAGAGAGAGAGTGAGATGGGAGAAAGAGAAAGTGAGAGAGAAGGAGGGAGAAAGAGAGAGTCAGAGAGAAGGAGAGAGAGAGTGAGAGAAGGAGGGAGAAAGAGAGAGTGAGAGAGAAGGAGGGAGAAAGAGAGAGTGAGAGAGAAGGAGGGAGAAAGAGAGAATGAGAAAGAGGGAGGAAGAAAAAATGTGAGAGAGACAAAAACAAAGAGAGCAACTACGAAAGCGCTTAGGTTTTTAATGTTTAACTTCACCGTTCACCGGTTCGTTCGAATTGATTTTTTTCGTGTTCATTGAACAGTGTACAATATATGTATTTCTGGAAAAAAAGTCAAAACATGTAAGTGGATTTAAAAACGTGACTTGAGTTGTATGTTCGTTCATGCAGTGTTATCTGCATACGATATTTAACTGAATACTCGTATTCGAGGGAACATTTATTACCCGTATTTTAAAAATAATATTAATCATTAAATATTTTCACTTGTGAACAGCTACATTCCACGCTAGAGATTTCAGCATACAGCCTTAATTAAATATCAGATAGACAATTAAACTGTGAAAACTCATTAATATGTCATTAGATGGAAGATAAAAAAAGTCACTTGAATCTTTTATTCTTAAATGAGTGACGCAGCTAGCATTCCTCTCCAAATGAATAGCATGTAGAGCCAATAAACACTCTAAATTACAACGTATTTGTGCCAAATTAAAATGCTCGTTGGACTTTGAAGCTTCAAACGAGAGCACAAAGGATTCAAGTCGACCAATCAACGATTCCAGAAATTTAACTCCCACTTGTGACTTTAATTGGTCAAAGTCGGAGATCCTATCAGGATTCAGGATACAAAACGGAAGTTGAACAAGCGTCGAAGGCATCTGCATTTTGAGGCTGATCATCGTTGCATGGTTGGGTGGATTATCCATCGCATGTTGGCCATGCTTAAAACTTTATAGTGTTTTACGTCTCGAACTCTGAAGAAAGAAAAACTCAACCATAATTAGGTTAATAATAAAAACTGTAGATGTAGCCAAGGAAATTGAAAACGTGTTTTTTTAGAATTTTTATTATTAGTGTAGTTTTTTGAGAATTAGAGGGCTGAAATATCGTCGAGCAAGTAGCTTCATCGGTGTTTAAAAGTTACATTCCGAGGGACGACCTGATGTACAATACGATTAGTTGTTATCAGTAGAGGTCTAATACTGTATATTCGGTATAATTTTCTTCAGATCGCATTGTTTTACAGAGAATTTCATGATGGTATAGGTAAGTGAACACTTCTACAGTGTGCTGTTAATAATAATAATTTTATTAGAATTTCATTAAAAAAACAATCAATGTGATATATGTATATAATGATAATACTACTGCTGCTACTTAAAATTTTAATAATAAATACGCAGAAAATAATAACAACCAGTATTAGTAATAATGAGTTCAAAGAAAATTTCAGTTCTCTAATACATTCATAAACAAGAGATTAAAAATATTTAGGTGAATAGGTTCAGTATAAAATATAAGGTGAATTTTATGCATTTTTTCATAACTGGCTATCCATAGTTTATTGCATAAGCTTTATATGTGCCATTACTTCTATGAATTCGCATTTCTCCCTCATTAGAGGAAGCCTTAGTTATTTTCCCCGCAGTGTTTATTCAGTTTAGTGGGAAAAGAAGAATACAAGTTAGAGTATGCTAATTAATTAAGGTACAATCAGATGAATACTCTATTAAGAAAATTATCATGTGATGTGTATTCTGAACTGCGCAAAAATTTTCAGATGCAGAGCATGAATTGAAAGGCACATAATTATTTGCAGAAGCAATAATCTTAACTTTTATTTGAACGTTTTGTATGGATGGTACAATTTCAATCGTTTATTTCATGGTAAAATATAAACATAGATATCTTTTTTTTATTGTCTCTCTTTCAAAGAGTATGGGATTTGTCATGTATTTTATTTGAACGAATTCATTAATTTATACACACGAGGTGCACCAGTATGCCTACACCTTCCTATGGTGAAAATTCAAAGTGAAAATTAACCATACAAGACGAAAAAACATTGTAACAAAAAACAGTAGAAGTTCGAAAGAAATATAATTGTCAAAAATTATGCTTAAAAATTAATTTGTTTCAAATGGTTATTGTATTTAAGCATTTAGACATTTAGTATAACTATGATAGCAGAAAAATATTAAAGAGTGATATAGTAATATCAGTTCTAACATGGTTTTTAAGTAGCAGAATTCAACGACGAAAAAATAATCAGCACACTTCAGTCTCATCAGTTTTCAGTCTGTCTAAATTTTTACTTCAGATCTAGGTGTAGTTAGTTGTGATTTTTAATTAGACCTAATTCTGATTTATTCCTACCACAAAATATGGAATGCATGGATATGTAGGTACATCCCATTCATTTCCATTAACTATACCGCTAGACTATTCATCTGTGAGTCGTCTTAGGAGCCAAGATCAATCAAAAAAGTTCAGTAATAAACCCTAGAAGCTATCGTTTTGATGATAAGGCTTTCTAAAGTTCGATTTGGTCGGTGACAGCCACTGAAGATTGACACTCTGGGAAGATGGAGGGGGCTGCAGTGCGGGGTTTCTGAAAGCCTGTTAGGTTTGGAAGAGATTTTATTGCGTTGGTGGAGATAACACACGGGCTTCAACAGAAGGGAACATCCACTGGTGTGTGTATGGAGGACTTCAATGCAGATGTTAGGAAGCTTTGTTAAAATTTGAATGATGTGTAAGTTTTAAAGTTCTTTGTGAGTATGACTTTACCTAAATTTTCTCCCTGTATATCTCTTGCAAGTTTTAAAAATTTTTGAAATTAAGATCTGGATATTGACAAGGGCTGGATATTATTATAACAAGAGTGAGCTTTGCTGCTTGTTTCAAAACCCCTTAGTATCGTATAAGAAATGACATATGGCTATGTTGTCTCAATTTGATACTTGTATCATCATTTCTGATAAGTTTCATTTTATTTTAGAACTCCCAGGTTTTTAATAAAATAACCGCCTTCACCATACTCATTTTAATTAACACTAAATTTAGCAGCCACTAATGCATGAAGCTGTGGAAAACCATTAAATAAGAGAAAGGCCTTTTAGTTTGAAGCAACAAAATTTTCTCAGCATTTTATTCAAATTTTTCGTAGATACGACTTTTGTCTATTTGACCACTACTCTTCAATCCAATCTCCCTAATTCATTGGGGATTTTTTTTCATTGACTTGCTATGTTCTTTTACCTCCTGTTCTCAAATGGTATTCGTATGCTAGAGAATATCATGGCTCATAAAAAACTTTCATGGGTCTCAGAAATCGATAAGGAATCAAGCAATATACATATAAATGAATTACTTGTAATAGTGCTTGTTTTTGTGTAATTTCGATGTCGAGTAAGTTAAATACTGGTTGCAATGACCGTAGAGTATTGAATTCAAGAATGGAACATCAGCTTGCCACTCCTTGAAAATAAAAAACTTTTAGAATTGTGTTGATGGGTAGAATATGAGCATTTGATTTTCATAATATTTTATGAAAATACTGACAGCAGCTATGAAGTAAAAGTTACGTAAACAAAGCCACTTTCCTACTATACCGCGTATGTAATCAAATTCACAATACAGGCAAAGGACTCACACAGGCATTCGCATTTTCTTTGCTTAAGTAAGATAAAATTCCTGCACAAATTGAGAACGTATCAAAGAATATTCAATTGAGGTGACTATAGGTTAGGAGAAAACACTGATATAGGTAAGTAAGATCAGTTATTTTAAAGCAAATAATAATGTAAATGACCATTCGAGTGTCATTATTACCAGTGAAATCCATCGTGCAAATTATTTTGGATTGCAAAGCAAAGTTAAATCACTTGAAACATTTATACTTTCGTCCCTATAAATTCGAAGGAGAGACGCTCCATGAAATTGTAAATAATTAAAATTCCCTATGAATAATAGTGCTCCCATTTTTTTTCTTCAGTTCAATCTGATGGTAACTCTCCCGGCGATAATTGCACGGTAATTTTTTTCTAAAATTCTTGACATTAGAATATGAATAAATTTAAGAAATAAAATTAATTTTTTACGAATATGGGCATGAAAATGAAGTCGTACCAAAAATAGGTATATAAAGTTTAGTAGAAGCAGTTTCACCTTTAAGTGATACCCTGAACGGATACTAAAGTTAACAATTTGTGTTATAGTTGATGAAAATAGTTTTAACAGTTGTTTTCAAAATTTGAATGCTCTGTAAAAATAAAATACAAAGGTATTACAAATTCTATTCGATAATCTGGATTCAGCCAGTATTTCATTGAGAGTCTCTTTCATGTCGATACTCATTTTGTATATCTAATAGGTTAACTTTTATTAAAAACATTGCATGTTAATCAAGTTTCAAAATACTCAAAAATTATTTACCCAATCAATCATTTTACATGCATGACGCAAACAATGAAATACTTCACTTATTATGTCTCATTAACTTTACCCTACAAATCAGGCTCCTCATCAATAGCCTGATCCCCCGTAATTGAACTAATATCTGAAAAATTATCCGATGTGAAAAACTTAACAGAGAATCTAAAAAACTGAAGAGATCCTCAATGACTTCCATGTAACCAACAGTTAAAAAGTGCGGCTTGATTGCGATGATATTACCGTGTCTCTTAGAAACATTGTAATTGGAATATTACTTTACTTGTTTTACACAGAGGTGTATTACAGAGAGGACAAGATGAACAACTTTAATCAGGATAAAGTGCGGCAATTTAGTTACAAAATAAAGTAAAGCCGTTCAAATAGAACTAGTATTAATAAAAAAATATTAAATAACTCATAGACAAATTGAGAGTCATGATAATAAATTCTTCTGCTTTTAAATGCTTATTATTCAGAGGCGGTGGATGTAACTTCAATAACTGAACAAAACTCTCACTTTCAGTCAAAAGTAAAACTTAATTAAACTATTTCTTGCATGACTCGCTAGATAGGTACATGATAGTCAAAATGAAAACTATTTAACAGGAAGAACGCTTGCAATATTATTTATAAAACTTATTCAAATTCATTTTCTACGTCATTTTTCAAAATGGTAAGAAATGTCATTGAACAAAAATTTATCTAATTAAAATGGAAGAAAAATATTGAATACAATAGCAAAAATAAATTTGTATGTATGTGAAAAATAAAGATAAGCTTTCATTAAGCTGAGAGCATAAGTTGCATCTGATGAACTTTATAATATAGCTATAAATTAGGTGATTTTTTGAAGAATTATAACTTCTTTTAGTAAAGACATCGGGAACTTATTTCAGCCTTGTTACAAGTTTTTCATCCCCCACTTGCTTGTGCATTACTATCAAATGTGCTGAGTTCTTTCACATCAATATTTAGACCTAAAACAAAATCCAACAAATACTGGCATGTCATCTGCCAACTGTTGCATCAAATCATCGTTCTTCGAGAACTCAATTATTTGCTTACCTCCGAAGTTATAAAGAAAAAAGTTTCAAGGAGAACTATTTTCTTGGCAGAATTTACATTTTATTTAGTTTTGTGGCTTCGATTCCAAGGTCTCATATTTCGTACGGTTGAACCTTCCCTCTGCCTCTCGAGTTTCAGTTTTATTGGTAGCATCTCACCAGGAGGAGACTGTGAGCGTGTCAGTCCACGATATTCTAGTCCAGTGGTCTTCAAACTTTTATCCACCCCTTTAAAAGATTTTATTTTTGTACGACCCATTCAACTTTAGCAAAATAAAGAATAAAATATAAATCTAGCAAAAAAATTTAAAGTTTATAAAGAAATCGGGTCTACTGTTTCTTATTTATCGTAAAAAATGATACATTTTATCCTGAAATAACATTATTACATAAATTAGAAAGTATGATCCTAGATTTTGCGGCCGCATTTGAATGGTTGCGCGACTCACACTTTGAAGAGCACTGCTCTAGTCGTTGACAAGTTCCTTACATTACCACGATTACCTCAACTTCTGGGAATGGAAGTATTTCATTCGTAAATTACACTACAAAATATTTCTCACACTCTAAGCAATAATTTAGTTTATGAACAGTGCCAGTGCTTTGTTTATGCCGAAAAGATTTTCAGGGGTTGTGAAGCCTGAATATTTTTCTCAATAAATACATATAGATTCTTGGTCGGTTTATGGCTGACCTACCAAGTGGATCGAAAACTGGTCGAGAAGAAATAATACTAACAACAAATGAGAGTATTTCGTTCGTAAATTACAGTACAAAATATTTCTCATACTCTTAAGAAATGATTTAGTTTATGAACAGTGCTACTTCCCAGAACGTTAGTGGACATTTAAAAGTGGTCATTTATTCTTGCCTAAGAAAGTTTTGGCTAATTGATTTGTCACGTATATGTCTGCAGAAGGCTTTCTGAAGAAAAAATTAGGGAAATTTAAAAAATATTGTGAACACCTCCAACCAAAAAACAAAACAAGAGATAAATTCTTGTAGAATATTCAATACTTAAACAAGAAGCACTGTGTTATTTTGGAATGTATAGGTGAACACATTCGAGTCAAAACTAATAAATAATAGCTAAGTGTATTTATAAGCATAGAAATTCTCCCACCACAAAAAAGTTCAATCCCTGAAAAAGATTCAATACTTAGACAGAAAAAGTTCTTCGTTATTTTCAAATGTATAGGTAAACATATTCGGTTAAGAACTAATCAATAGCAGTTGAGTTAGACCGAATTAACTAAACAATGATTGGAACATCTGAAAGGTGACTTCAAAACGAAACTTTGAAGTCCATCACAATGAAGAGATATTCTCGTACAGCTTAACAACTGTGCAACTGATATTTGATCTAGAAAAAGTGAGAAAGGAACTTTTTGAGTTCTCAATGGGGTTCATCATTTCTTTAAGTTTATCCCTGTGCTCGTCGTTTTCGTAATAAATATTTTTTTTGCATTGGCAGTCTCTTTCTATTTATTATGATATCCATAGAACAGAAATCCTTCAATAAACACACGAGAAATGAGACCGTACCCTTATTCCACGTGGCAATTCAATAAATATCACTGAATTATTGGACCAGGTTATCACATGAGACCTGGTCATCACAAAGCCTTACAACAATCCATCGTCTCGAGTTCTATCGTCGGCCGAGGAAGTAATTTCCAGAAAATTGCATCACTGTGAACGCAATTTAAATTCTTTGCTCGTGGAGGGAACCAATGACTTGAAAAATTGCTTACACGAACAAACTAACTAGACAAATGGAACTTTGATGAACTGCTAAAGAGTAACTAACAGATGAAGGTTGATTTCTAAGTCGCATAGAAATTGCGTTTGAAGCTTCGCTCTACTTTAAATAACACTATGTGTTTTCATTGGAAAAAATATCGTATTCAAAGCTTCTTTTACTATAAATTACATCATTGTAACAAACATCCTACCTCCTTATAGTGGACAAATTTTGCTGAAGAAGAAAAATCGCAATATTAAATCTTAAAGTATAGTGTACGTTGAGTTTTAACGTTACTGATTCCAACCGAGTATTTTGTTCTGAAAGAAATGAAAGCAAAATTAATTTAGGAATTATTTGGAAATAATTTCACGTGGGTAAAATACGAATTGTCAAAGTAATAAAAAAATAACAAATAAAAATCCAATTAATAGCACGACTCTCACTGTTAATTAGATCAAACTTTCCACGGGTTCTGTTTAATTATTTTGATTTATTCATAAAAACTTTTAACCAAAATATAATTTCACATTAGAATATGATATGCAGAATTTACAATGTATTATTGGATATATATTCTTTAAGATTGTGTTTCATATTTGCATCGACTTTACAACTATTGATCAAAAGTATGTTGAATTTATAAACTTGTTCACATAATTAAGTTTAAGGGGAGGAAGCATTAAGTTAATGTTCATGTAGATACTAAGTTTACACTTGCAGTCATGAATATAAATATGATTACAAATTTCAAATGATTCAGAATGGCAGACTGATAACTTATGTGTTTTAATAAATTTTGTTATAAAACTTCCGAACAAATGAATTAGTTCTGCATCATAAATACTGATAAATTCAAGTTGTGCCTTTATTAATGTTGGAAGGTAGTTGTGCCACCACCAGCTTGGTCGACTGGTGAGCGAATCTGCTTGCAAGCGGAAAGACCCGGGTTCGAATCCCGCTGCCGACATGGTTGACGCGGCTAGAAATACGGCATGGGACTTGGGTAAACAACCGAATAATTATCAAAGTAATTATCCGACCCAATAATGGGCCAGAAGGTTCGTTCCTATAGCCTCATTCTATTTCTATTTTTCAATATCAAAATGACAGTATTTTCCACTCTGGCATCAGTAAATCAATTTGAGATTGAGTTCAAGTTTCATGAAATAAATTTTAAAAGCCTCCAGTTTGGCAATTATGTAACAGGATCGCTGTCGTTAAAACTTCAGGAAAAGCAAAAACAATCTCCCCATAAACTGAACGTTTAGTGCCTAAAACCTCTTTTTCGATGACAAAAGTCAGCATAGTTTTGTTATTGGTTCTCAAAAATTGGTAGCTTTGTCAATGATGATTTGAAACGTTGGTGCTTTATTTTATTGATCCTAACGTTTCAAATTTGATTCTCAAGCTTATGAAAATTTTCGCAATTGTAGAAGCCAAAAGTACATAATATTCATCATGATTTTTTTAAAGTTTGATTTTACAAATCTTTTACGGCATATTACGGCTAATTGTTAATTTAAGAAAAGACATTTTTGGAAACTTTCATACCTGAGTTTGACTAATGTTATAAATAACTAGTAACGTTCTTAACTGATGAGTTAGTGAGGACATTTTTAAAAGGTGAACAAACAACTATCCTAGATTGGTTTGCATGTGCTGTAGACACGAACAAGTGCTATGACAAAATGAAAAATATGGAATACCAATACACTAATAGAAATAGATTGTCATAATGATATACACGAAATGATATGTAAAAAAACTAAGTTTTACAGTGAACATTTAAGTAAAAATGGTATCCAAAAATAAACATACGAATTTAATGCTCTATTATACCAAGAGGACATGATGCAAAAATTATTGTTGGTTGTTTGAATTGTTGACATGCTTGAAGCTAACATAAGACAGAAGAAGCATAAAACATAAGAAGCATTGTTGACATAAGAAGCTAACAGTGAAGAATATTCCAGTATACGAGCATACGTAACTCGTAATATTTCTGACTTATATATGAAATAATTTTGTTGTCTTATTACAACACAAAAGTAAACCAATTCTTAACAGAAAAGTGTCTTTCCCAATAAAAATTAAAATCTTATTCCTAGTAACAGCGAAATCAGTGTAAAATTGCTTAATACTCTAAACGTGAATGCTTTAGTTAAAATTATTTGTAAATAGTGTAATGCATGACGCAATTGAATACAAAACGTTACTTGTGGCAGTAATTGAATGCTTATATTAAACGATAAGTGAAATTCGCCCTCTGTGTTCTGTTATTTGCCATTTGTTTACAATTCATGGCGGAAAGTGAATTCCATTTGTGGTATTTTGCTTGAATTCCCATCAGACTCATCTGACTTAGAAAAAATGAATTGATTTATAACTCGAAAACAAGAAAACTATTATTTCATTTTAATTTATGAGCACAAGGCAAAATACCGTCTGCAGTGAATGATTAAATCAATTGTTAGTGTTATTTCGATTTCTTACATTTAAGCGCACAACTATTTTGAAAATAGAATTTGTTTCAAAGTTTTCATTATTGTTCGAACATATATTAATGGACAAGGATTCTCATTTTTCGTACCTGTACTGTTTTCTTCATAGTACGAATGAGTAATGCAGTTTGAAATTATTTTTGTGAAACCCGTTCGATATCTGAAAAATTTCAACTCAAGTTACACGTCAAACTCGTTCACATTCTTTGAAATATTTTTTATAAAACTGCTTCAAAGGTGTATACGCACATATCATAAAAAAGATTTTTTGCAATGTTTTCATCTTTGAAGAAGTTTTTGTCTCTCGTGAAACTAACGTTCAATTTTTAATAAAATTTACAGAAGGGCATTCAAGCAAAAGCATTTTCAGCTCAGATCCTATTGAAGAGCTTGAAACAGGATCAATAGCTGTTACCAATTTTTTAGAATCGTCACAAAAACAAGTTATTTTATTGAACAGCATTACAGGATCAATAGCTGTTACCAATTTTTTAGAATCGTCACAAAAAACAAGTTATTTTATTGAAAAGCATTACAGGATCAATAGCTGTTACCAATTTTTTAGAATCATCTCAAAAAACGTTATTTCATTGAATAGCATTAGGAAAAAAACGGACTGTAATCTGAACGATGTTTGTTGCTACACACAAATTAATGTAAGGAAATCAAATAAATTTGTCCCATGAAAATTTTACCCGTTCAAACAACGTGTTATCTGGGATAAAACGAAATGGGATACGTCAAGGGTTTAGTTTTAATCAAATATCTAGTCGCAAAACTGAGACTCTTCAGTTTGACTGAGTATGTTACTTAGTTTTGAAATAACTGATATTTTTATTTGAAGGAAAGACTACGCATTGCGATAAGTAAATGCATAAGTTTCTTAACAAGTTCGGGCACTATTCATTCATGTGAAGTACACCGAAATAATAATTATAGACTCCATCAGTTAAGAATCAATAGAGATATATATGCGACGGTTTTTCTGAAAAGTACATTATAATTACTCATAAATGCAGTCTTTTGAAAAGTAACTATCAGTAATGAACAGTGATATTCCCAGATCGGATATTGAAACTCAGGGAAAAAGTAGTGTAGGTCATATCTAGAAAAGTTAATAGCCTGAGATTGGCAAAGCGATTGTGCCTCGGTGGCTGACCGTGTTGTCGTTGACTGGCAAATTAATATTCTTTTTTAATTGGATTGTTGGCCCATGAATAAACTATAAAGCCCATGAAGGGCATTTCGAAGGGCATCGTAGTAAATTGTAAATTGCAAATATTCTAAAGATTTTTCAAGGGCTTAAGTAGTTAAGGTCGTTGGATACAAACTAAACAAAGCAGCAATGGATATGAGTTCATGAAATATGGGCACTTCTGTCATCGTTGTCAAGATGTACTTTTGTGCGTGCCACTATTGTATTCATTTCTTCAAGGAACTCGTGTAGTCGTTCTTGCAACCCTATACAGTTCAAATAAAGCATAAAGTTCAGTTCTATCATACATGTTTGTTTAATTATTCATTCGAGATATGGGCGCACAAAGCACGTTTATATTGCATCAAAATTCTTCATTTTATCTCTTTCATTTTTAAATTCTTCAATTTTTTATTCCCTCGAAACAAAATTTACTCTCTGGCATCCAACCAGTTCAGTTTTAACTGCAGTTAATTTTTTTTAAGTTCAGGCCAGTTACATTTCTCGAAGTCTTTGTCTCTGCACATCCAGTCTCTGAAATTTTATGCCAAATTGATACCCATCTCTTGAATTTCATATCCAAATTTACGGTTCTTGGGTTTTACGTTCATGCAGGAGCCCTGTTAACCCTTTAGAGCACGGTGGGATTCTTAGTAACCCCCCAATTTAGGTACATTTACCCTTTTTTCGCTCAAATCTTGTGCCTCAAAGGATTAAGAGACTGCTGAATAGAGGGTACGAGCGACGGCAGCGAAAGCTGACAATCAATAACGCAGTTGGCTTCCATACGAGTTCAAGGCACTGAGTTCAGTTCACCTGACTCATAGCTGACTTTAATAAGCTCAAGGGGACCTCCTCTCACCGCTGCTCTCTTACCTGGGTCTTGAATTCTTCACATTCACACTCTTTTACTGGCGGCTGCAACACACTATTACTGTCTTTGGCATTCATGCTGCATTTAACGAGCACAAACTTCTGTTCGTTGCAACGGATTTCCAGTGGGGTGCATGTTTTCAAATCGCTTAACTGTCACAAAATAGACTTACCTTTAGTGGAACGGAACTCTTTATGACGCGTCACCTCTCTCTCCACCGCTCGTGAGGGCTGGATGCCCACCGTGCCCGAGCTGCCCGCCTCTAGGGCGCGATGCTCCTCCCAGCACAAGGTCCACTCTTCAACAAGTGTTTAGTCGTGGCAGAGGTGCGTCGGACGAGGTAGAGTTTCGTGCTGGCTAACCTTCGGGTGGTGGTGGCTGCTGACGCTGATTGTGCACTGGGCATCAATTGCGCCCTTAGAATTGTTTGCAATGAAATTCTAATGTAATATGGAGCGCGACATTTCAATCTGTTATAATACAGTGCAAAAAAAGGCAATTCAAGGGTTCTCTTACTTCGTTGATTGGTTCGTGATTGAGCTTTCCGTTTCTGAAATGAATGTAAAGGAATATTAGTATCATAATTGTGTGGCAGACTCGGGGTTTTTGGATAATGAAGGCAAAATGAATGTTGAAAATAATGAAGTAAACATTTCAAACACTAGCCGATTCTTTACGATGAACTGTGTTTTTTGTTTTTTGAATATATTCGATTAAATATTATTTGACCAAATCTATTGATTAAAATAGCGTTAAGGACATTTTAAGGTAAAGGAAATTTAACTTTAAATACGGATATAAATGATCAAACCCGCAGAATAATGCATGCATGAAAATAAATACTTATCAGAGCATAGAAGTATAAATTGTTCTTTAGGATTTTTTCGTGTATCCGGATACAAAGCTGAGCAAACTATTGTATGAATCTTGCCCCTGTGATGCTGCAGCAATAACACAGAACAAAAGTGTCATCTCAATTAATTTTATTACGGCCATAATGTACACAAAGAATGATGAACGTAGTGATGCTGCAAATTGTGATGAATGGCGTGAATTAAAAAAGCCACGAATATTGTTGCTCATACTAATGAAGTATAGAAATGTATTACAAATAAAAGTATAAGGTAGATAATAAAGTACAAATAGGGCTTTTTCTCAATACATAATTAGTGTTTTGTTAGTGCTGGTTTAATAACATTGAAAAAACACACTTATTAAAACAATATTTTTTGCCATATTCTGTGCTTGTTGTGCGCAGAAAATTCCTCGAACGACTCAGAATTGAGAAAATAAATATACTATCTTCATGTAGTTGGCAGAATTTGTTTTAAGTATTTCTTCAGAGATCACGGCAATTTTTTTGCGCTATTTGCTAGAAAACTGCAATTATCATGTTCGATATGCTATGAATAGTTATTATTGTACTAGACTAACTTCATTTTATGTATTTTTAGGCATGGATAGAAAATTACCTAATGACCATTTCAGTGAAATCAAGCTGAAATTTATTCAGGTTCTAAAAAGGCATATTAGATATTTATAATAAGCACTCATTTAAGATATATTTTTTATGTATTTACATGTTTCTCACAGCACGTATAGCGCATATCATATAAGTACTGCACATATATTTCAATTGTAATCATAGATACTTATTACAATGAATACATAGCGTGCGTTACAGATATTTTTTCAAAAAAAACTTACTCCGCAGAAAGAATCGATCCGAACAATTTCTTGGTTTCTTCACCCAATTCTTGCAATTTTTGCTTTATTGTTATGACAGAGGGAGAGAGAGAGAGAGAGAGAGAGAGAGAAAGAGAGAGAGAGGGAGAGAGAGAGAGAGAGAGAGAGAGAGAGAGAGAGAGAGAGAGAGAGAGAGAGAGAAAGAGAGAGAGAGGGAGAGAGAGAGAGAGTTAGAGAGAGAGAGAGTAGGAGAGAGAGAGAGAGAATGAGAAAGAGTGTAGGAGAGAGAGAGAGAAAGTGAGAGACTAGGAGAGAGAGAGAGAGAGAGGGAAAGTGGAGAAATGGAGCTGCTTTCTGACGAACATTTCTGTGAGTGGAGATGACAAAATTTTTACTGGCATCCAGAACAACTATGAAGCTGCAGATCTCTTGATCTCGGAGCTCTGATCCTCAAGTGATGAGAAAACCTCTGCAGATTAGAGAGAAAGGCAGAAAGGCAAACCTTGTAACTTTGCCATAGTAAAAAGTCTCAATTCAGGAACTGAGTAGTTAGTGGATACGGGAGAAACGATCGGATATCAAAATTCTTGAGAAACTTGCATGAGTAAAATCAAGTTCATCATTGAAATTTTATTGATATCAGCAACGCTGATTTTTTCTGGCCATACACAATAAATTTTCTGACCGCTCCGGTTTCGATAGTCAACAATTAGGCACAAATGAATAAAATATTTTAATTATATTACAATATTCGTGTAAACAACTTTGATATATCCACTATGTTTTTACATCTCATGACGCATAATTTCGTATTTAATTTAAAAATTTTGCATTCCAAAACACGATAAAAGTTTGGTGAAAGGAATATCAATACTTGCTTTCTAAACGATACCGCTGGAAATTTTAGAATTGGAAACTTCGGTCATTAAACGCTGAAAGAGTGATCACTATCTTATTTTTGTACTCTAAAGGGGACAGAACAGTCACTTGAGTGATTTTTTAATAGTTTGAACTCTTTAATTCATATTTTAAGTATTTGAACTCTTCAAATAATTTTGCATATATTGACCCAGGCATTAGATACAAAATTAAATGTTTCTCTTGTAATAAGCAAAGTCAGTCACAACATCTTAAAAGTGTTTCAATTCAGTCTTATAATAATTTAACTTCCATTTAGTGCTTGCCATAATTTTACCTGAACCTACGATCGACTAACTGAATTTCAATATTATTCGAAGTAGCTAATTGGGTTCTGTTTATATAGAAGAATTTTCTTCAAACACGAAAGGTACTCATCAAATCGTATTTGTTTGAGAAGCTAACGAATTAATTCCATTTCTGCCGGCGGAGATTGATGAGTAATATTCTGGCTGATAATTCGATATTGAGAAATGTAGCACGGGGCTTGGAAATAGGTTTATATTCTGTTTTGAAGTCTCGGCTGCTCATAATAGCTAGGATCATGTGATGATGCTTGAGCAGCGTTTGAGCTGGAAGGTGATTTTCAATCCGTTCAAATCAACGATGATGATACACATCAGGTCTAGGAATTTAGAGCCTCTGCATGGTACTTCTGAGCGGGATGGGCATACATGATCACATCAATAGCAGGATATTCTTGATGCATAGTACAACACAGGTCTACGGTCTGAGCAGTATTTTCTCTTGACTGTGTCTCAAGGGATCTAACAACAACGGTTTGTAACGTGTAATGGCCTTCATATTTTCAGTAGGTCTTCCTTAATGTCGGTTCTATGTCGGCTATTCTACAGCGTTATTTTAGCCGAAGGTCCATTATTTCTCTTCTTTTCTTACTTGTAATACTATCATACTATAACTCAAAGAGTCTTCTTCATTTTTCGGCCATAATTTTCAGCGTTTAATATTTTCTTATTAAAATTTCACGCTGCATTGTATTATCTATGATTTGAAAAATATTTCTAATAATTCAAAAATATTATTTGCAAGCAAGAACAAGTATGAAAGCAGTCAATGTCTATACAGTTCCCGCTACTGAACCCAATTGAAGGAAATGCATGGAAATTTGAACTAATTTGTTCCTTATTCACCGCATATTTCCTTTTTTTCTTTTTCAAAATAGATCATGCTTACGTTGCGGCATTGATACAACTAGAAATTTTAACATTTAATTCTGTCTCATCAAAATGAAGGATATTTACTGTCATTGCACGTTCAAAATATTTCAAAAAAATTCAAAATATTTCGATGATGTCCTTCATTAGAATGAATGCAGGAAAAATAAATCACCGAGCATCACCAATGAATGGGAGATCAAAATCGATCTTTAAGCTTTTTAACATGACTCAGCATGTCGATGAACGTCTTCGTAAACACGGTACAGCATTTCTTTATTTTATGACGTCCGTTGAGCACAATGCAGACATCATCCTGTCTTAATAGCCCGAGGATCTCAATAAAACATTTAACGGACATGTCCGAAGAGCCCCGATTTGTTATCCTGTTTATTCCTCTGTTAATGACTTAGTGTTCTCTATTGTCAGTTGTTATTTATCCTAAACTTTCATTTTGATGATCTATTATTCAAATATATTACGCAGTTCTCATCCATAGGGTTAATGAATTGGAACATGGTTTTCTTTTATTTCCAATATAGTTAGTTTTATTATCTGCTCTTTGCATTTTATTTATGCTATATATTGTTGCATATTGCGCCGTATTCTTTGTATTTTTGTCCCGCTATGTTTCATCTTCAATTTCTAAAACCTTAAATTTATATTAAACAATCTAAACTAATTAAAATTGTTAAATATGTCATTTAGGTTACCTTAAGATGATTTCTAAATTTACTGGCAGTTCAGATATGAGCCCAAGATCTTATTGTAAAGTTCTGCTGTCGCAACAATTCTTAAGTTTATTCCGTCTTTATGCAGAGGTTTTATCACACTAGGGCTCTTATCACCGCAGTGTCGCGGGAAGGAAACTCGTACTAAATGTAGCGTGCTTTAGGAACTATAAAATGCAGTAATTTACTAAATTTTCAGGTTAATTATTGAGGACTCGGTATGAATATCTTCATGGCGATATGAAGCTACATAATGTGAAATTTCTTCTAAGTTCGTTTCGAAAAGTGTCCTTAAATCGGCCAAGGGCTTCATCCCAAAGTTTGCTACTTCGAATTTTGTGGCACATTTACCGGCTTTACGAGAGTCTTGGTCCAACACATTGCATCGAAATTCGAGCACAAGGACCTTAGAGGAGGAAGAGTTTAGAATCCTCTATTCTATTATACATTTTCTAATGAAGACACATGTTGTATACATATGACTTGACATTGAGGGACTTAATGATCAACGGTGAGATCTACAAAAAAGTGGTGGAAATAATGCTTCAACAAATTAGGCATGAACACCTTTCCACAAGTAATTAATATGGAGATATTTTAATGAACACATTTTGAAGTTCATAATGGTTCATTGAGAAATAAAGTTTACGGTAAATTTAGGTAGTAGAGCTGCAGTTCGTGGACTTACTACGGGTGCATGTCCCCTTCACGCTTTGATATGTATTATGATTATAATAGAACATGAAAATATAATAAACATGAAAAACGAACGAGTTATAGGCCTATATTTTGACCTCTCTAAACCCTGTTTGCTCCCTTCAAACGTCAATTTATTTATTTTGCTAAATATGTTGAACTTTTGAGCCGAATAAACACTCAAATTTATAAATGTTTCTACCAACATTTGCTTCAACTTGGATGTTGACACAAACTTCTCATTTAGCTGGGGTAAGGAAAGCAACAAAATCAGCAATTGGTTGCATATCCTTTTTTTTACTCTGTCTTTCCTGCATTTGTATTTTTAAGCAATTTGTAAGCACATGCTTTCTTTATTTCTTGGCTCAGTAAGGCTTAAATGACGATGCAGGAAATATGAAACAGGTTGCCGCCTTAGCCATAAAGCATGAATGAATTCCAGTGCCTTTAAGAGGGGCCATATTGCTTACAGCTTCAAGCAAAATGAGCTTACAATTTTA
>VCRD01000496.1:0-25615 GCA_006783055.1 Trinorchestia longiramus
GGACTCGAAAACGGGTGTCAAGGAACGGCGTCCTACCAAGTGCGGTTGGGTTATCAAGAGGAGTTAATTTATAGCCCTGCAGTGACAGTAGGTTATTAGCTTTAATTTGAGACCAAAACGAAGGTTCTACGATGTATAGGACAAAAATAATTAACGAAACTGTTCGTTTCAAGATTTTTTCTGGAGATCTCAAGATTTTTAAGTTCGGGTCAAGTTCGGTGTTGAGATCGGTGTCGAGATTTTCCCGCCGGTGTTTTACTGACTAAATGCCAACAATATTTGCAAAGTGCTGCTAAAAGTTGGCAGTATGAAAATGTACAAGGCAAAATTTAATCTAATTTGTGAGGCATAATATTTCCCTCCCTAATCCGAGAAAGGTGTGTTTGATATTTGCAATGGATTATACATTCGAGATATATTTTGATTATTACATTCAGTACATTATATCTCTATGCTTTGAATTATCTGTGAACATTTGCAAATGTTGAAACATCCTATGTGAAACTAATCGAAGGTAGAGTACTTCATACATCTGATTTTGTCCATGGTTGTTTATACTATTTGTCACTAGCATCTAATAATCCGAAAGCCCATTTAAAGTAAAAAAATATCGAATATCTGAATTTCATACATTTCTAGTGGTATTTTGAACAGTCCAAGCGAAAAATAAGTTAGGTGTGAAGTCCACAGTTTTCGCATGATAACCTTCAAAAATACTTCTTACGAGTAGACCCACATGTGAAAATTCACGCGTTTTTACTGAATTATTTTAATTTATGTGACAGTGGACGCGGGCTTTGTGAAGGAGTTACCATACTGAAGGAGTTTCCACACTGAGGACTGTGTCTTAGGTATCCACAATACAATGCTCACAATGCATGTATGCCCTACCGAATTTCCTACTAGTTAAATTCTTAACCTGTTAAGCGTTATTTACATTATATGATGTTTGTACGAGTTGCATTCAACCGGTAACTTACACCATATGATGTATGCGCGACGGTACCACAGCGGCGTTAACATCATATGATGTTATAATGTTCATTAGTTCAATTAGTGTTTTTATTACTGTCATATAACAATTATAATATGACAAAAGTATTATTATTGTCGAGTGAGCGGTAACCGTTAACAGGTTAAGAGCGTGACAGATCGACGGAACAAGCAAGCAAACAACAAGTTGGGGATTATTATATAGTGGGATGAGTGTCTGGACACGAAAAAAAAAATTAGAGTAGTCTTCCTAATGTACTCGAGTTCAGATCGAGGAACTGATGGTAGATTCTCTGGTTAAGTTTGAATGTACCTTATCGACTAAGAAAGGAAAAATAAAAAGTAATCGTTATTCAAAGTCATACATTTATGACAAAATGTATTTATACATTTCTGCATTTTACTGAACATGTTTGTGATTTTCCAACAACAAAGTTCACAATGGTTTAAAAATAAAGTTACATTTGCTATTAATAATTTCTTTCGTAACGAGAGACTTGGCGTAGATATACAATTTATTAGAGTAGATATAGGCATTAATGTTGCGTTTTGAAATCCTTTATAATTAAGTCCTATGGCGGTGAAAATAAATTTACTGATAGTACATAACCTCATGTTTTCACTGAACAACGAAATTAAATATGAAAACAGAAACAAAGATAATACTGACGAGACAAATGCTTTAGCAATAGTAGTATGTAAATAATACAGGATCTGAAATCAAACGAGTATAACGTATTTTACTTTCAGGAGAACCTCAACGGGCTTAGGTTCTCCTGAACCTCAAATAAGATTCACTTGTCTCAGTGTTGAAATTTTTGTGACATAAACTTTCATCAGTTTACAAAGTGCTTTTTCATTGACTATTCATTTGTTTGAAATGCGTTTTCGTTCAGATCCTTACGTGGTAAAGATAAATTGGTTCATAATATGTCAAACGGGTGTTTGTTCTCATAATTGAACAAAAACTTTAAAATAGAATAACACAATAATTGTGTAATGATGTTTACCAAGAAAAACATTGCGTACAACATGATGTGACAGTTTCAGTTTCCACATAAATTACATAATTAAATAAGCGAGAAAAAATGAACATTTTAAATTTGAATTTCTACTTTACTGATTGTTTGATCGCTCACAGTTATGTGTTTAAAATCTATGAAGCAAAAATTATTATTGCATTCAACTGCGAACTTCATTACATTCATTGAAATCTAATGTTTAAAGTTCCGTATCAAATAAATACAATAAATAAGAAATAAATTTACATATTTTTTGATGACTATGACTGAAGTACCGGTAGAGGTGACGTAACATTGCAGTAAATCAGCAGTTCTGAGTTTTCCCATCTGCTTAATATTACAAAACATTTACTAACATCAGTAAATGAGCTTAATGATTCTGTCATCATTAAAACTAAATACAGGCAAGAATGTTGCCAGCAGGACAGATGCCTGACACGCTTAGTTTGCAACTAATGCAGAAATGGCAAAAAAAAACTTGGAAAAAATGCAGAGATGACTTGGAATAGCCGTTCGTTGTGTTCGTCTTCGCCCACTAGACTGATCTTGACGTCTGTTTTTCAGTGGTGATTTCCTACAGCGTCTTTTCGTAGTTGTCCGTAGAGTGCGATTCTGCCAGGTACTTTTCAGAAGAAATAACTCTTCAGGAGAAACTTGGTCTTTCTGCATTGTGCGTTGCAACAGTGAGCCATTCAAATGAGGAGGACTCGGTCGGAAAAAGCATAGCTTATGGAAACCAGTTCCAGACTTTTGCAGAACGTTGCACTTTTTTGATTTTCAATAACCTCGCGATTGGCGCCGGAAAGATCCAACAGTTCAACGCCCTCGGATGTACTCTGCACGAAGCAGTTCTTGCAAATAGTGGGGGTGGTAGAGGTTGCTGTTGAGCCTGTGGGTGCGGAAGTCCATAAGAAGATCCTCCCTGTACCAGGTGTGGTACTCCACGGGTTGGTAGGTGACAGTGGCGTATCTAATGGGAGCCGTATATATGGGGGCACACTCCGGGACCATGGGTGATTTTTCGAAAACAGTCGAAGACGAGTGTGTGGAAAACCTCTCCATCATGATCTTAAACCGCTGAAGTCTTTCTTGTTCTTGAATTTGTGCTCTACCGTTCAGCAATACAATAAATAATCCTTCACTTCACCAAGTGATATTCACTCCAATAAGTTGGGCACAGTCACTAACAGATGTACTATTTCTTGCTTGTTTCACGTTCACTTGATATCTTCTCTAGTCGGATGTTGATTACTGTCTCTTGCACGAGTCCTGAGATCCAGTCAGTTTTATGCCAGGCTTATCAGTTTGCAAAACATGATGCAAGAAAACGCACGTTTTCCTCTTACCCATCTAGAGAACCAGTGAGCCACTTGACGTTTTTATATTTTCTTTTTTCTTTCGATGGGTGACTTGCATAAAGTATGATACCTCATGGTGCAATACAGTCATACAGAGAACTTCGGTACCAAAGTGCAGAAAAAACCGTATCATTTTCTTACTCGGGTATAATTCATGACTTCATACGAAAATATCTACTCGAAACCCTTCCTTAATTTGTACTACTTTGACTCTGTACACTGTATAATGACTGTGAGCTCTGTATTGCACAACGAAACTATACCCATGTGAAATAACACTTGCGTGGTAAATACCTAAACTGAAAGCTTGAAAATTAGTGAAATTTTTGCACGTGCGTTCGTACCAGTATTAGAAAGACGGAATTAGCATTTATGAAGGTTGTTTTATTTACAGGACGGGGATAAAACGAATCTATGTGCGTACAGTTTCAAATTGTACAGAATTAGAAAAAGATAAATGAGAAATATGAGCAAGTGGAATTAAAATACGAAATGTAATGCTAATAGTCAGCGATAAGTAAGGGTTAAATTCTAATTTCATGAGAAACATGGATATATTGATGTCAAAATTCAGGGAACCAAAAACTAATCGAAAGTTAAACTAGAAATTTGAAAGTTCAAATGAATATACACGCACAAGATTATTGGACATGAATGAATGAATGAATGATTGATTAAATGCGAGATACTTCAAGATCTTCAAGAAATTTGGAATAACACGCAACCTTGATGAACGTCTTTTAGTGAAAGAAGTAAAATGTTAAATAAATGTGTGAAATATTTAGTTAAATGTTCTAATAGACACACATTTAATAAATATTGCAAAAAATTACTAAAATGGAAATTAATTCAGCATAAATTCGGTTTGTATAATTTTATGAGTTATATATCAGTCCAAGGCATCAGAGTTTGGAAATGTGAAAAAAATTATATATAAAATCAATTAATTTGAGTGTCAGTTCTGTATAGCGCTCAAAGGAAATGATTTATTCAATTAAAAGTGCTTGACGTGCATTAAATATACAATTTACATTTAATTGCTCTTTTTAGTCGGTTGGCTGACGGTGTAATTTTCTAAGTAGGAAAATAAGTTGCTATCTCGAGTGCACACAATAATTATCACTGTATAATTGCTAGTTGCACTTGGAATAACTTTCTTCCGCCCATGCTTAAATATTTATATATAATAAATATTTATATATAATATATATTTAATATGTATTCAGCTCAATTCGTGCAGAAAAAATTTCCGTAAAATAAAAACTTCAAACCTTAACTTACATCGTTTTCGAATCACTAACATGAGAACATACTCGATACTTTAAAAATAAATTTGTCGGGGTCCCTGTACGTGTCGCACGCTCTGTATTGAAATCTTTCCAGTCATTATTTTCCTAAAGATGACGCACTCTAGGACAAAGGAAATATGAATCTTTTATCTTATCTATTCTCGTACATCAAATTCACGTCAGAGTGTTGCACGTAGTTGTGATGTCATTCGTCAGAAGAGGTCATCTCTAAGATTAAAAAGTGATGTAATGGTACATGGTCCGATATGCTAATCACTACGGTGGTTAAACCAGGAATATCATAATAGTAATAAATGTTGTAATGCATGTTTTGTCTTCACTGTCCGAGTGAATACTTGTTTGTTTCTAAAACATTCAGCTTGTTGTTGGCTTGTTGTTGTGAGACCGTCTGAAAAGACGAAAAAGGCTACATACATATATATATATATATATATATATATATATATATATATATATATATATATATATATATATATATATATATATATATATATATATATATATATATATATATATATATATATATAATATATGTATACTAATACAATCGCAGAATATTTTTACTCGAGTATCGAGCCCTGAGTACAGACAATTGTTGAAGGCGTACGAGCACTAATGCACTACTTTGCGCTTTTGTTGCACACCGTGACGCAACAAGAGGAAGACATGAATGTTACGGGCTGCAAGACCATCCTCGTAAATATTGTGTCATCAATTTAATCTGGTGACTACTGCCTATCTCGGTTGTCGTGTTCCACTGCATTTCTTTTCTTAGCATTTTTTTGTGTTTTTCTATGCAAAAGAAGATATCGAAGTTTCCTCGTGCTATATTCCAGGGTTCTGTATATTTATAACTTTCTTCCGAGTGAAAAGAAAGCAAACCCATGATATTACACAATAAAGTTTAGTATACAAAAACACAAAAAAAAACAAAAAAACGTTTATATCAAATAATGTTGGTAATTGAAATATGTAACTATAGGCTATAGTTATAAAAATACCTTATCGTAAACTTCCTTAAATGGTAAAAATTCACTGATTGATTATACCTGGTTGAGCAGGAAGGAGACCCACGCATGTCAGTTGACAACCATCAGCCAGCGACTTAACTATTTTTCAGACGAAGAAATAAGCATCCCTTGGTTGAGACTTTTTAACTGAATCCCACGCATGTCAGTTGACAACCATCAAACAGCGACTTTACTATTTTTCAGATGAAGAAATAAGCATCCCTTGGTTGAGACTTTTTAACTGAATAATTGTATCGGCATCGTCAACAAGTGTTTTAAGGAGGTAAATAGTTCGTGTACTCGCGTCTGTTGCACACATTACAACACCTGATGTTTGAATACTTCACATAGAACAATGTACAGAGCATTATCACGAAATTTTGCTCTATGCTAGGACGAGGAAGCCGCTTAAGTTGCAAATGACGTAGGAAGAATTCAAGTCTGAGAGTGACAAGGAGAAACTTGGAAAAGGAAACGAAAAATCAGCAAATGACTGAAAGACAAAATTAGGTATAAATAGATCTTAAGGTTCATTTGAAAGTCCAAATGAATATTGTATTCAAAGCTAAGTTCTAAAGAGCTAATAGGCTAGAACGAACTGCAAAGATCATAGAAGAAGAGCTCGAAAACTCTTATATATTTTGCTGAACTGTTTAGGTCATAAAGTGTCTTTTAACGTTTCTACTTCATGGTGACACAAGTTGACAGGAAATTGTGGAAGTGCCTTTTGAGGGTGCAACCGTAAAGACAACAATGTTCTCGCAACATGCCAATGGTGGCGCCCTCTACTGACCATTCAGGCTGAACATTTGTTGATGCATCTTCCCAGGCAGTGCTCCAGTGACCGTAAGTTCTAACGTCATCATCAAATCCCCGTGCGTGGTATCGGTAAACGTCCGAAAGGTTAAAAATTACTCCAGATTCTATTACAGGAGGGCCGTGGTTGGACTCGGACGACGTATCATGCTTCGGTTTTTGATTCTGCTGATAGTTTTCTTCATGCGCCATGAAATTGAGATTGTTCGTTTCATTCAACAGGTGGAGGGTTAGAACGTCTACCATGGGCATTCGAGTTTCTCGATAATGCAATGTATAGTTCCCATTACTTTTGTTTCCAGGCACAGGTGTATTTAGTACAAGCACTGGATCCTTCGTAAATGTCAACTGGTCAGGTTTCTCTAAATGCGTTCCAAAGTTACGTAGAAGACGAAGTTCAGGTGAGCTTCGAGTGTTGCCTGAAGAGGGTAGGTTCTCTATAATGTTGGAGTTGGATTGTCCTTCCGACTGATGATTTATAGAACTGTTGACTCCGTAAGTTAACACAAATTTTGTAGCAACTGACTTTGGTAGTTGATAGTGCTTCTCATCCCAACTGTTTGACAATTTCTCAAGAAGTGTTTCGCTGCCAAGAGCGTGCTTTTGGTTTTGGACCGAAGATGTAGTGGTGGTGTCAGCAGGATTTTTACGTTTTTCCAGAGTTAGGAGCCATTCCGGAAGAGTAGCGTGTGGGTTCAGCGCTTGGCTGGAACGTAGTTTAGTGGAAGCATAGCTGTCCTCATCACTGTTTTCTGAAAATTGTAATACGACAGTGACGTTATTTTCTTTGCTACATAAAAAGTATTCAAATTGAATTAGTAATTCAAAAAAATAACTTGAATTTCTTGTGGGGATATGATATATTTCTAATACTGTCTTGGTGATGGTGTGGGGAAAAGTGTTACATGAATACTATTGATTAAAACAACTATATGCACATGAATGAACTTTCATTTCAAAATAATAAGTAAATCGTTCAAGATACTGATAAATTTGTATTTATTCTTATTCCGAATTCAATCACGTAAGGTATTGCAGTTTATGTTCAAAAGTATTGGAATCTCGTGAACATATTACTCAACTCATAGTAATCACTTCAGCTAGCACCTCGTACTCCAATAGCTGTAAGTAGTGGAATACAACGTAACTTTATTTATGAGATAATACCACGGAAAATAGATGTTTTGAAAGTGTAAAGAACTTAATTTGAATCCCAAATCTCTCAGAAGGGACTCGTAAGTTTTTTTTTTACATGCACTAAGTACTTCGTAGATCTAAGTTCACCAGCTCGATTGCCATTACAGAATGAACCTTTGAATGATTAGTGCTTATAATAAGTGAGTAATAGGATGAAAATCATTTATTACCTTCATCGAGCGACCTTTTCCTCCTGACGAGGGTGCACACTTTTCTCCTGAAGGAGTAGAATTCTCGCGCCTGACAGAGCCTATGCACCTCATGAAGGTCCAGCATGGCCATCGTAGGGCATAGCTTTAGCAGCAACGACATCGTCGCTCCCAGGATTATAATTGCGATGTTGCTCAACTGCATTCTGACTTGGCGAAGCGCTATAGCGTCAAAACCAAGATAAAAATGTTTTAATTCCAATTGAGAAACAAAGAAAATAATACAAAATTGGATTTTAAAATGTCTGATTTTACGATCCTCCGATGATAGTTTTTCGATGCCAATAACATAATAGTAATGTCTACGGTTGAGTCACTGAATCAAAGCTTGTAAATTGAAGTATGGATAACTTGGAAAAAATGCGTATTTCAAAGCAGGTTTAGGAGGTTAGCGTTTAGTTTGACTCCAAATCAGAAGCAAACACATATCCTAACAAGATTGTAGTGCTTAATTAGGTTGTAACCAGAAACGTTGATTAGGGATTCTCCGTTTTGGTACAGGGTGTCCCAAAAAAATGTACACATCTTTATAAGGCTGTAGTTTGAATACTACTGGTATTCATAAGGTGTACATATGGTGAGTAACAACGTATTCTGGATACGGAATAAAACTTTAGATCATGCGCTTTTGAATGAGACATGTTCCAGCCTTAAAACTACGTCATTTTAACAATGTATACCTTTTTTAAGGCACTCTGTATCTAAGGCATAGTATCTCATAGAAAGGGCTATAAGTGGGGTACCTTTAAAAACCATTGTAGCAATAAGTCATATCAGTGCTGCTAGCGGAGCATTGTTACCAACACAAACTCACTTACGACCCACCCTCTATAAAATCCAGGCAGTACGTAACTCCCTGCGAAACTTACAGCTTTTACATATTGTCCATTATTGATGCACAAAAGTGAAAATTTAACACATGCGCTCGTGTCAAAGCTGCAAGTATCAGTGATGGCATTAGTAAAATTTTATAACATATGGATGATGACGCAGTGTTGTCGCCATTGCGTCATGAGACCAGGGATAAAATATACCTCGTAAAATCAGACAAAACCATCAATAAATCATAACTTATCAAACTTATGGCATGGGATTTGGGTATCACGGCATGGGACTTGGGTATCACGGCATGGGACTTAGGTCTCACGGCATAGGACTTGGGTATCTACGGCATGGGACTTGGGTATCAACCCAAGAATGGGCCAAACGGCTCGTTTCCATTGTCTTATTCTATTCTATTCTTATGAAATGTGTTCATGAGAAATCATAATATCAATTTCAACATGGACTAGTCTTTATACGCAAGGTAAGAAACAATAATAAAATTGATTGTAATATTACCAACTTATCACACTCTCAGAGAGGATGGTAATATATGCAATACTAGTAGACCCATACGTGAAAATTCACGTGTTTTTACTGAATTATTTCATTTTATTTGCCAGTGGACGCGGGATTTGTGAAGGAGTTTCCATACTGAAGACTGTGTCTTTGGTATCCACAATACAATGCTTACAATACATGTATGCCCTACCGAATTTCGTCTTATCTAAATTCTCAAGAGCGTGACAGAGAGACGGACCAAGCAAGCAAGCAAACAAGCAACAAGTTGGGTATTATTATATAGTAGGATAAACCCATATTAAAATGCGCCACTTGAGCAACAAAGGTTTTCATTATAAGTTGAATTAAAGCTTTTGTTGCACGAGTAGTTTCCAGACAGATTGAACAAAGTGCAAAAAGCATGGAACCTATGTAGGATCGTCAAGAAACAATGTTATTTGAATACAATAACTGAGTTTTTGAACACGGCAGAAGAAACTTAATAACAATTCCTAATAAGTTAAAAACATAATTTCATTATATTACTACCTATATCTGATTTAAAAATAATAAAATTGAAAAGATTATGATGCTTATAAAAGTAGCAACTGAACTTTGTGTCCACTTTTTATTGTAGGGAACAACTTTGTAGACAAAAGACATTCACATTAATTGGCTACTTAAAACCCACCTTTACTCTGAAGCACTGGTCAGCTTCAGCTCTTAGATTCAGTAAATTAAAAGTGAAGTGCTGGGTAATATCGATGATTTCTGGTCGAAAAGAGGTGTTTCCTTGCTATTTGAATTATTTGGAGAGTAATTTTTTCTTTATTTGTGATCTTTCTTTAGTGTTTCTTGGTACTTGTTCTATTGAACTTGCTGCTAGGATAAATGATGTTACTTGAATACTTTAAAGAATTAGACTTTTTGGGCTGAAGGCCCTAACAAATACGCGGCAAATTCTGAATACTTTGAGCCTGAAATTTCTAAATGAAGTGTGATCTCTATTCTAAGTAGTCTTTACTAGTCTCAAATGCAGGGGAATTTAAATCCTCTAATATTTCAGTAAGTTGAGGAGCTTTAAAGAACAACCAACGTCATCTACACGTCACCTTTCATAGAAGACTCTGGGCAAGTACCCGGTATATATAGAGGAAAACACCGCTCTGTTCCTCGAACTCCAGACGTCAGCAAATTTCTTTCAAATTCTTGGTTCTTTATTTTTGACTGGGACCGCACAAGCAAAGATACCAAATGAAAAAAATTAACGATGAGCTATAAATCGATTTTATTACAAGCATTGTGCAGAACCTGCCCAAAATTACAGGGCAACAGTTTGCGAGTGGTAACTGATTAAAGAACTAATTAAATGTATGTTTTATGAATTAAATATACATTTTGATCTTCCATTAAAATCTTCAATATCACAATAGGGCTTTAGTTCTTACATTTTATTGCATTTTACCAGATATGTGTTAATCGTTTACGAGATGACTTTCAAGAAGTAGGCTACGTATGTAGTTGTACAACAACATTAGAATCAATGAGTTATTTATGTATGAATAAAGTGCAAGACACGGCGATCAAATAAATCAATAATCAATAAATAATAAGTGAATAGATTTATAATAATATTTAGGATGATATATTATTACTTATGAAATACGTATTTATTTATTTGTTAACAGTGAATCAAATTATATGAAGCTACGGTTACTGACTTTCCAACAGCGCGTGTAACTTAGTTGACTTAAAATTTATTTGTTAATTCATAGATTGTAGGATTCAAAAGTTAAAGATTTTTATTAATCTACAAACTGTTCTCTGAAGTACCAACCTTAAAAATTCATTTTATCCCCAAGGAACTAAGGTCAAAATATTCAACATTTTTTTCACTTCTCCTGCGAATGTGCTTTCAGTCTTTTCCTAATCAGAAGACCATGGTATGCGCGTACTTTCAGCTATAAAGTTATTCAAAATTATACATTATAGATTATTATGTTTTCCTGCAACTTAATTCATTGGACAGTAGGAATAAAATTGTTGGTTCTTTGTACTTAAATTTGACGGTCATTTCCTGCATTGTTCACATACTCTCACTGCAGAGCATGAAAACAGTGTATTTCCATGCCCTATGATAGCGAAGAGGTAAAAATAACTGAACCGATTCAGCTAATATCAGCAGTAATTTTTCCTACATTCATACTTCGTTGTACGACTAGTTTTGTAACTTGCAACACCCATGTTGAAAAAATGATGAAGAATCGACTGCAGGTATATTGAGCATTTTCTTCATCCTCGAGTCAAACGCGCGATATTAATTAATCAAGTGCGCTACGCAAACAGATCACGCACGCGTTCTTCACGTGTTTGACGATGCCACTTAGCATCGAAGTCATCAAAGTCCAACCGGCATCAATGTTTGTTTACATGTCCTGCTCAGAGTCGTCTTGTTGCCAAGATCAGGTTGAACGTTTTTTAGACACGGAAGGCTTTTATTGCTGATTGTAATATTTGTAGGCGACAGATAAAGCATGTCTATCATTCGTAGTTTTGATCACAACTTCCTATATTGCGTCATCCACGGAAAATGCACTTGAGGATCTTCGTGCAAAATATATCTACTGTATAATATTATTTATTAAGATAGTGTACATGTAGCGCATCAAAGAAATGAAATTGAAAGTTAATTCATGTGAGGAAATTTCCAACTTATTGAAATACCTACGATAAAAAGGCTAATAGTAATATATATAACGTATGTAACAGTACTAATAAACGCGTTCCATATGCCAGACGAAGAAATAATTAATCGAAAGATTTTGGAATTTCAATGAGAGCCAAGGAAGTTCCTTTGAACAAAATTGTTTCAAAATGTGATCCCAATTTGGATGTATATATACTATGTGTATTATATATGTATTATGTATATAATGTACTTGAGTAATACTGTGAAAGCTCATTAACGTCAATTTACCCATATTGCATGTGAGTTTCTTCAGTCAATACATATCATTAAACGCCATATTCTGTGAATAACTAAAAATTTATTTATTATTAAATAATTATTTTATTTATTGCTTCATTTATACAGAATTTATTTAAAAAATTAAACAAAATCAGGACCACCTTTCGTAGAAAATCTTACATTTTGGAGCAATAAATACTTTTCTGTTCATAATCTGAATTTTCTTTTACTCTCTGTTCTTAATCATCCAAAATGTAATCTATATCATTATATAACTTTTAAATGCATGATAATAAAACGTGTTATTTTTAACGGGCGTACCCATAGCCTATTAAATAATTATAATCGGGAATATATCCCATGAATTCTTGCTAAGATAAAAACCCCTGTATTTGTCAGAAAAAATCATGTTTATGTATTTGATTTTTAATTAAATTTTAATTCTCTTTAATTTACTGGTGTCTCAAGGATTTAAAGTTCCTTGAGGCGGAGACCGGTCAATAATAAATACAAATGATGCACCGAATGAGAAAATTGACGATCCTGCGTTACTTATAATATGTATAATATACTTATATCAGGTTGCAACAGGAGTTCTGTCCAATTTTTGAGCTATATGTTTAGGGCACGATTACTTCAATTTAGTTTGTTAATGTTGTATCTTATCTATGGTAATTAATAAAACATTATTTCTTCCTTCAGATTGTGTGATAATTATCGTTATTAATAACTATTTTTAGCCCTAATGTACACTCCAAGTAAAGAGTATATCAGGCATATTTTACTGTTTGAATTTCATACAGGCAATACGGTAAGCTCAGCAGGAAAAACACTCAAAGACACTCATGGAAATAATGTTGTGAATGAAAAGACTTGCACAAGATGGTTTTCACGTTTCGAAACGGATGACTTCAGTCTGAAAGACGAACCGAGAGCAGGATGCTCAAAACAACTCAATTCTGAGCAATTGCAAGCTGCCATTGATGAAAATCCAATCTTCACTACTAGAGAACTGAGCAAAACCTTTAATGTAAGCCATATGACCATATATCGGGAAATGAAAAGACTTGTCAAAGTCTCAAAGTCTGGGAAATGGGTCCCACACGATTTGTAAGAAGTCAACAGGCAACAGCATGTGACCTGTTGTGTTTCACTGCGTTCTCGTGAACTTCAGGCACCTTTTTTAGACCGAATCATAACTGGCGACGAGAAGTGGATCCTTTACAACAATGTTAAGCGCAAAAAACAGTGGCTAAGTCGTGGTTCAAAGCCAATTCCGCAGCCGAGAAGTGGACTGCACCCTAAAAAAATTCTTTTGTCTGTATGGTGGGATTTGAAGGGAATTCTTTATTATAAACTAATGGGTGACAATCAAACAATAACATCTGAAGTTTACTGTCAGCAGCTAACTCGTTTAAAAGCAGTTTTACTGGAAAAACAGCCTTCTTTGATCAATCGAAAAGGAGTGATTCTGCACCATGACAATGCCAGACCCCACACTTCAAAAGCAACCAAAAATCTCATTGAAGAATTTGGCTGGGAAGTCATGCATCACCCACAATATTTTCCCGATCTTGCTCCAACCGATTTTCATCTTTTCAGGAGCTTACAGAATCATTTAAAGGGATAAAGGCTTACTTCAAGAGAAGAGTTCGAAATAAAGCTAGTTTCTTTTTTTGAGTCCAAACGGGATAAATTCTATGAAGAAGGAATTAGAAAGCTTATGGCAAGATGGGAAGATGTAATTAATAAAAATGGTAACTATGTTGAAGACTAAATAAATACATTTTTGACAGGATTTTCACTTTATTTCAAATCAAAAAACGGACAGAACTCCTGTTACAACCTGATATATATATATATATATATATATATATATATATATATATATATATATATATATATATATATATATATATATATATATATATATATATATAAATATAACATGTAAACTGCCGGCAGGCAGTTAGGAAGTGGAGCGCTGTCGATATGAAATATTGTTTATATTGAAATATTTATAAAATATGGAACATCAGAAGCTCTCGCTATCCTATGAGCAATATTTGAAATTTTCTCTCCTCGTTGGTTGGAAGAAAGGAAACATTGTAAACAAAAGAAAAAGTTAATCTATCTTCTGACCTGGGGGTACATAAACTAGTTCTCGAAGCTCCAAATAAACACGACATAGAAGAAGAAGAACACGACATAAAAGAAAAAGAAGGAAGTGGAGCGTCTTTTCCGTGGCTTTTGTACACGTATAATGTTTTTGATGCGTTGAAATGCGGGTGTGGCTGCTCTTCAAATGCTATGGAATGCTGGTTATCAAGTTTGGATTATTAATCAAGCCGAAAACTGCGAAGTACCTAATTGGTAAAAATCCTCTGTGTCAAACGAAAGTCGAAGGTTTTTTCACGAGGCATTTTTAAAAATTTTGGGTTCAGTACTAGTGGATTATTTTTTTTACTCTAGGATGCTCTTGCAATTAGGTGGTACGGGTGATGATGGAATTAAGCTTTTATTCATTCATGTTCGGAATCGAATGTCATGAGTCCTTTAGGAAAAGCTCAATTACGTAGCAGCTAGAGTTATGCTGGCCACTGGTTCTAAAGAATATGTCTCCCTGGGTTGAAAGCAACCGAACTTTAGATAATCATTCTGTTCTAAATTTAGTTTAATTTCCATCACAATTACTCTATTATGACAGTTATGTTATTGTAAAAACTTCAAAAACAAGCAGGTTTTTGTGCTAATTATTGAGTTTCTATGAAGTATAGTAAAAATCTTGTTCATCCATGTTGGACTTGACATTTTTGATGTTCAAAAATAGTCAGTGCTGTAGCAGTGGTATAATTCTAAGAGTTATCTCTACAACATGGAAAATGATACTGAGGTAAAAGAGTATGTTTTATGTGGGATGGGTATAATCATAAATTATCAATTTTTCTTACAGATTTTTTTATAAACTTTGGCTTGAAAACTTGTCACCATGTTTTATAGCTATGACATCCTACACCCTCGATCTGGAAAGTTGTCTGTGCTGTGGCTTGTTGCCACTGGTCGTTTCAAGTACGACAAACGGCAGGACAAACATTTTAAGCAAGTTATTAATGTAAATGTGTCCAGATGTTGGTAAGTTATGTGGAAAGATCATTGTTTTAAACAGTTTACTTGGATTGATTTCTTCAACTTGAATGCTCTGTTCTACAAGATTGCTATTATGTAGATCTTTATAATCTAAAGTAATTATAAATTATCTGACTAATACAAATTTTAATAAACTTTAACATGCATTGTTCATTTCAGTTAATAAGCATTTTAATAGTAAAGTAAGTATGGCCTCAGAAAGTAATTGACTTGTTCTTAGATTTTTAGTTATATACTGGCTACTAGAGGCAACTAGGGTACTTGTGGGTTATGTCACCCCTTTTTTGGGTTTACTAAAGGATAAAAAATACAGCTTTTGCTTCTGAAATGTTATTTATTTGTCACAAAACAACAATCCTTTTATTCTGGAGGCACTGGAACTAACCCAACCTAACCTAACCTAGTCTAACCTTAACATCAAAAGAAACCATAAATTAAAAGTGGTGACAGATAACCCACAAGTACTGCTACTAGTTTATGGCTGTAAAAAGTGATAGTTTTCAGTAGTTGAATAAAGAGAAAAGCCCTACACTGGATGCCCTACAATTTGTACAATAGATATATTTTATTTAACAATAGCATGGAGAAAGTGGACCTGGAATTTAGTGTGTTCAGTTAAATAATATAATTTTTTTTAAATTTTTATTTCTGTTTGTCTTTAAAAACTTGTCATCTATGTTGATGCATAGAAGTTATTGTATATCAAGTATAGAGATTTTTCCCATAGCTTTTACACTAATAGAGCTTGTTGAATTTTTAATTTTATGATTGAATTTTCTTTAATTGTGATAATTTTGCACATTGTAGCTCACAGATCATGAGGCATGTTAGAGTCACTAGCATGGGGAGAGATGGACAGCCCAAGCATTTCTCCCTGTATCTCTCATCCATGCTCATGTATGGAGTGGTCAAGATTCATCAGAGACAGGTCTTGCTGCTGTATGGTATGTACTGAGTGTTAGGAATGGTAATCTAGTCTTCTTGGCTTGTGTAATAGTACTAATATAAACTGAGCAGTGTGGGAAGACTGCTGCTGCTGTATGGTATGTACTGAGTGTTAGGAATGGTCATCTAGTCTTCTTGGCTTGTGTAATAGTACTAATATAAACTGAGCAGTGTGGGAAGACTGCTGCTGCTGTATGGTATGTACTGAGTGTTAGGAATGGTCATCTAGTCTTCTTGGCTTGTGTAATAGTACTAATATAAACTGAGCAGTGTGGGAAGACTGGCTGAGTTTTATTATTTTTGTTCTATAAAATGCAACATTCATTATAGAAACATTTAATGTAGAATGACTAGTGAGAATATTTTTGTTAGGTACAGGATGCATCATTGCCTCACTGTCAACAGATATATAGATGAAAGCTTTATGGAGTATGCAAATATTTTGTTCTATGCACTTATGAGTTAGAATCGTATGGTCAAATTTGTCTTGATTATCACATAGTAATGAAAATTGTGCAAGTCATTATTAGTATTAGATTGTATTCATATTCACGTTATATTAATAGTTCATTTCTTTAATAATAGTACATTAGATGTGTTCATTAATGCAAAAAGTACGTATAACAGATACCTGACCTACAATATGCAGGGGAGGTGTAGCTAGGAACTATGCAGCTATTTACCTGTGCTAGTTTTGTTCTTTATTAGTATATAGTACATGTGCTGTAGGTGTATAATCTTTGCATAAACTAAACTGAAGTCTTGGATAAGAAATACTGTAGGCTGTACTGTTAACTTTACAAAAAGTTTTTTATATTGGAAATTTTGATGTCTGTGCTTTGTTGTAGATGTATCATGCAAAATATAGGTTCAATTCATCACTCACAATGGATAATTATGGTTACTATTTTCATTTTATATGCAAAACTGTTCAGATTTCTTCCTCACTTAATTTCTTTCTGTAGTCAACCCCTATTAGCTTACATGATACAGATACCCAGTAAATACACCTATAAACCCAATTTGAACTATTTCTTCACTGTTGCTATCAACAAGAGGACGCCACCGAGTCGACGGTGCGACTTAGAGAGGACCTCCACCTCATCGACCTGCCCCACGTGTCTGATGGTAGGAGTCATCAGCAGCAAGTCAGGCTTGAGAACCTTTTTCTGAAGGGGTCTGCTGGAGATGAATGGAGCCTGGACAGAGGAGACGGAACGCTCGACCCGGAGGATATCTCTCCCAGAAGTAAGCGCAGAGAATCTATAAGTATGCATGGAAATTTAAAGTTAAGCTTGGAAACAGCTTTGCACAATTTGACCGTAATTAATGTGGATGCTTTTAGACTACTGACATGTGACCAGCATACATGTGAAGGGTCACTGCGGGCATTTCGAATGAACGAAACCCCGAAAACAACATTTTTGGAGCCGTGAAAACTATTTTAGGGCTTGATGAATTTAGTTTTGAAAATATTCGTGTTTTGAAAAATTCTAGAATTGGGTTGATATTTTGATCAGAACGCGCAGGGGGCATGGACGGCTTGGACAGACGTGCAAAGATCCAGCGTCTCGAGATGGAGACTCTGAGGCAGCACTCCGACGAGCGGTGAGATCTTCTTTTTGATGCTGTTCTTGCATTGGTGTATCGACCCTAGTTTCTCTGCTGCTATACTAACCCTAGTTTTACACTGGTTCTTGTACCGCTGTACCAACCCTAGTTTTACACTGGTTCTTGTACCGGTGTACCAACCCTAGTTTTACGCTGGTTCTTTTACTGCTGTACCGACCCTAGTTTTTCTGCTGCTATACCAGCCGTAGTTTCACACTGGTTCTTGAACAACTCTACTGACCCTAGTTTTTGTACAACTCTACTGACCCTAGTTTTTGTACAGCTCTACCGACCCTAGTTTTTGTACAGCTCTATCGACCCTAGTTTTTGTACTGCTGTACCGACCTTAGCTTTCTGCTGCTGTACGGACCCTAGTTTCCTGCCGCTGTATGGACCCTAGTTTCAAACATGTTCTTGTACCGATTCTAGACTTACGTAGACTGGTTCTTGTACCGCTGTGCTGACCCTAGTTTCAGACCTTTGTTTTGGTTGGTTCTAACATGTAAAGCCACATGGTCTTGAATGCCTTCGATATCGATACTTCCACCTTCTACCTTCTGTGGTTCGTTCCTATAGCCTCATTCTATTCTATTATACCACACTTCGTTCTCTCAAGGGGAACCAGTTGTAGTAGACAGAGAATTTTATTCGCATTGTTTTAAGAGGTAGAGCTGCTTGATTTCAGCTTTACGCTGGAATATCGTCCTTAGTCCTTAGATGTTAAGGTTAAGAAGTGAAACCCGATCCCATGCAATTTAGATACATACTGTTATGTTATATATCGGAATGAAGTGATTTATTTTGCTTGAGAAACGCTTGCTTTGGATCTGCTATTGATTCGGTCGATCATGTCCTTATTATAGGGCATTATTTAGAAAAATTGTTTTCCTTTGCTTGGAGTTCTTTGTATTTTTACTACATTCTCCATCCTCTGGCTACCTCCATTGTGAAAGTAAACTATAATGTGCATGGTTTTATTGCACTTTTATATCACTGTCAAGAATTTGAATGTCAATCGGATGAAAACTGACATATTTTGTGTATATTACGTTCCATTTTTACGAATGTTGTCTTTTTTGTATTAGTTTATTTACAAGGTATAATTTTTTCTATTCTATATCTTTCCTTTCATCTGTTATGAGCCACACCATCTATGTATGTGTTCTGTACAAGTGATCTTCTGCACGAAACAATTGTCTTTTCTTCTAAAGCTCAACTTAAAGACATCCTTTCGAATCTTTTGATGAACTGAAGGTATTCAGATAGTGGAATTAGTATCATTGTGGCTTTTGGTAAATAATAAAAATGTTCTAAACAGTGAAACTATTGCATCACTTTGTGGGAGGGTAGGAAGACTATTGTGCGTGTCACCAGTGTGCGTGTCACCATTGTGCGTGTCACCATTGTGGCTTGCTTATTTCTTGCTTATTTTGTGTTGTTCATCAGTGTACAGGCAGGCAGAAGCAGTTCATGTGAGACTTCATAAAGGTTTTGTGTACTAGTCGTTGGACCTACACTTGTAATCATTGCCTTTCCAACCATCGATATTTTGATCATGGGAGTATAGATTGCAGTTAAAGGTTTGCATGAGAAACCTGAAATCTTGGGCGTTTTTATTTTGAACAATTTAACAAATGTCAGGCCTACTAGTGAGGAAAGTGTGTAGTGCTGGCTGGGGCACCTTGTTGTTAACCCAGCATAGTCTAGTAGCAACTGCACCAATGCTACTATCGACCGTGTTCATGTCTGTGGACCTTCAATGCTGAGAGTTGACTGGTCTCTTCTTTTCTGAGTAATGTTTTGCTCGTATGGCCTCAACACCAGCTATACAAGTATTTTTATTATTTTATATACAGGGCTGATAGCAAAAATTAGCAGGGATGTCAGCCTGAAATTGTTTTTGCGCTTTCTTTAATTTTCAGGTTTGAACATTTTGTTACCAGTACTAGCTTTTAATGCCTCGTCGCCGCAATAATACAGGGTGTTCATAAAGTCTGAACAGCATCTCTTTCTCAAACAGGATCCCTGAAACACACAAATTCAAAATGTGATTAAAAACTTCATTAAAAACTGAATACAATAGAACAAATCTGAATGAAATATCTTATCAATTGCATTTGTAATACATTTTTGAAATGGTAAAGAGGCTTTATAAACACCCTGTAAGGTCGGTACTAAGAAGTCTTACTGGTCACTTAGCATGCAGGCACTCCTAAATGAAGGCTTCTACAGGGTGTCCATAAAGTCTAGTAATATTTTGTGTTTCTTAGACTGGCAAAATATTTTTAAATCTTTGTTTTAGCTTCTCAGTGTACTCCTTACACTGGAAAAATATGTTGAAATCTTTATTTTAGCTTCTTGATATATTTCTTAGAGTGGGAAATTTTATTGCATTTGTAGTAAATTTTTGAAATGGTAAAGAGACTTTATGGACACCTTGTATTACCCCTTGTACGAGTCGCACATCATAGCCAGGCAAGAGCAGAGAGTTAGCCTTGTGCTATCCTTTTACGTAAAAAAGAGAACTAAAAGGCATCACATTATGACCATTTATCAGCTTTTGTATTTGATGTATTGCACTATCATAAAAACCATAAATAATACAGGGTGTCTCAAAAAAATGTACTCGCCCTTTAACCGTTACTAACATGCTGTCTTCTTTGTGTTGCAGGTGTGAGGTTCGAACCTTTGCGAACATGATTCTTTAATCACATTTAATCATGTTCGCAAAGGTTCGAACCTCACACCTGCAACACAAAGAAGACAGCATGTTAGCAACGGTTAAAGGGTGAGTACATTTTTTTGAGACACCCTGTATAGTCATTTAACCCGTCTTGTAGGCCTTCATCAGCCATGGTTTCGTCGGAGCTGCAGACGCTGCTAAATGACTGGGGAGAAGTGGTTCCTCAAGGTGTCCCTGGTCCGCACTCCGTCGCCCACATAGATGATATTACGCTTAGGGAGGTCTGATTTTGTGCATTTAATTCCTCAATCCTAAGCTATTTGAAAATTTATGTATTTCATTCACATGGGAATTAGGTAATACTCATGGAATTAGGTAATACTCATGAATGAAACTTTAGAGTTGATGTTATACTACTGCGTATTAAATCTCCTGGCATTTTATTGATTCGGGCAGTATTCTCTTTTTCTGCATTTAGGTAATATATTTTTACGTTTTCTTTTTGTGATTTGTGAACATGAAGTTGTCCAGTGTATATTCATTTTTGTTTATTAATGTATTTAAATTGTGTTACTATTGCCCTCATCACATGCCTGCGTTTGTTGGCACATCATGAATGATGGCTGGTTGACGCGCTAGATCAGTGTTTCTCAGTTTTTTCAACCTCCTATTAGGACACTATTTGATTTTTCATCGCTCCCTAATGATTATATTACTGTATATGATACAGTAATATACATCCACCCCATTCAAGGCGTACCCTCCTACCGACCCCTTGCATTTCCTCAACGCCCCCAGAGGGGCGGTACGGACCACTTTGGGAAACACTGCGCTAGATACAGTTCAGTTCGTAGTGTCAGCTTCATAATTAATCGATGATCGTGAATGAACTGTACAATCACTTGCGGGTTTGACTTTTATTGTTTCGCTAAGAGTTAACGATTCTAAGAAGTTAGTCGTAACATTGATGTATCCGTTAAACTGCAGCGTCGTCATCGCTATTTTCAACCCATTAGCGGCCATCGTACTAAGTATAGTACGTATGAAGTCCTTCACTTTAATCCTGTATTCTAAATGTTTCCTTCTAAAGTTCCGCAAAACTCCATGAAAAACGAATGAAGATGAGTGGGAATTTACGCTATATTTCGTTCAGTCGAGAAATAACTTGGCCGTTAAAGGATTAATAATTTAACGCGGGCAATATTTCCGAAAAGCTTCTGATTAAATGTTCGCTACGTGTTCAGGTTGACCCGCGCCAGGCACGTGTAGAGCGTCTTCCTGTGATGGATTTTGGGCCTCCCTTCTCTGAGCTCCCTGAAGACTTCTTGAAGCCTGGTGAGCCCACACCTACTGGTTTTCCTCCAGGAGACGTGCCTCCCGACGCAGATGCAGCACCTGCCATCACCGTCACTGCTCCTCATGCTGAGTCTCAGGTTCCTCCTGAGTTCAAGACACCTGCTGGCCCCCCACAGGTGTTGTGTTGTCTGAAAAGAGAAAAAAATTTATTTGCGATGAAGTTGGTTCGTGCTATATGTGTACTTTAACATCGGACTTTCGAAGGATGTGTGATTTGTATATGTGAATCTTCGCAGTCTTCTTTTGGCAGCTTGGCTAGACATCGTCCTGCTTCAGTGTCGTAGCAAGATGTCTGCTACCTTGATATCCGCCTCAACTCCCAAATTCCGTCTGCTGTATTGTAGTCATGCTAGAAAATGTACTGGAAATTGTCCCCACTTCCATTTTATAAACAACGTAATCAGTAGAACAATGTTTGCGTCTTTGCAGGAATGAGCTTTACTGTTGATTTGTTATCCTAGTGGGCATTTGGAACTACAGTTGCTCGATGTGACTTTCTGCATTGCACCAAGCCAGGGTTGAGTGAGCTTACGCATGTTTTACGGGGTCAAGGTTCACTTTTCTTCGAGTTTCTACTGAATTTTAGTTGCGTCATGAAAAAATCTGGAAGAAACTGGTCCATTCAAATTGTTTTCATTGATTTATGTTAGGGATTTGTTAATTCTCTGGAAGTTGCACTGAAGATGGTGAGTAGCTTTTTTGGAGTTTAATACACTTCACTGACACGGTCGTCGGCATTTCTGTTCGTGGGATTTTTCTATGTTTTGGTGCGAGTGATTTTTAGTGCAGGGGTTGTCTACTGAGAAGTACTTTCAAATCTTTACAATAAGTAAAATAAGATGTATCATGAACGTTGTATTTCGTGCTAAATCGTTTGAAGGAAATCATGTATATTTCTGCGCCTACTTGCATTTCGTAAAATTAAATTGAATTTAGTGTTAATGAGTAAAATCGTCAACAAAACTCGGAAAACGCAGCTGTTACGCAATGTTTTCGTAAATATTAAAACATATTTCATTGTGTGGATGTTGTAGAGCGAATGGTCTTAGTATACATAGAAGAGATGGAAGCTATGGCACCGGGAAGGGCTGAATGACGGAGATTCATTACTGCCCTATGGACCACTTGAGGTCCGAAGAGAACTAAGTTGTAAATAAGTAGTGTAGATTTGATATTTTATTACAGTTTGCTAGATACTATTTGTTTTCAGGAGAGGATTCCCGTCCGCCGACGGCTGGATGAGAGACCCAGGGAAGAAGCTCGGCCAGGTTTGTAACATTTATTTATTTTTGATGGTTCTAAATTGTAGACAATGTAGTTACTTTAAATTATCAAATCGTAGTAGCTGTGGGCTACGATCTAGATTAAACATACGAAAAGTCAACAGGGGAACAAATTAGTTTTGGAGTGTAGATTTGTTTTTACCTATCCATATTTTCAGAGCTGTTGGGTGCGCGTAACAGGTATTTGTAAGAGCGTTTCATCTTTGTTGTATTTCTATTGGGAAATAAACACTGTAGTACAGTCTTGTATTTCTATTTTCTGGGAGTAAATTGTAGCTTTAGTGCAAGGCCAGTTTGATGTCCTGACTAAACACTGCCAAAACACATTTTTCGTTTGAGGGAACCCTTTGTTCTGATCTTTAACATTTATTACTGGTTCTTTCTACTGGAGAGCTAGAAACTAACGCCTTACTTTAAGGTGTTACTTTATTTGAAGATATGTAATGTATTGGATGAGCCTGTATCGTGAAATACGTCGTGCCAAGTATCCTTAAGTGTGGTGGAAATTATTTTTCGGGTGCAATACCCATTAACTTGAGCTTATTATTTATATGTAGGTAGAAATTACACCTAAGCTAGTCATTCAACTCTCATAATATTTATTTATTTTGTATATCCTCACACTTTCGTCATTGTCTTCCTTTTCATGGGAGAAGCAATTTACTAAACAATTTTATCAATTTCTGTTTGGGTTCGTAGTTGTCCGTATCTATTGCTAAAATTTTATTTTCAAGTGTTTACAACTAGTGGGTCTTGAATTGGCTTGGCTTTTGGTCTGGTTTTTAAATTTATTTCGCCCTTTAAAGAATAATTTTTTGTTCTACAGTGTCTTGCTCTGGCATTTCTGTTTAAATATTATAGCATGGAACTGTATTGGACTCTACCAATAGCTGCTATCATGTGCTTTTTAATTTCAGTATTGGGATTTTACTCATTGGTATTTTGATGCGTGGTGATTTTCTATAATTTTTATTACTTTTTTAAATCTTACTGTATTCTACCTACAGTGCTGTTTGCCCCAATAATGTTGCTTTCGGTTTTATTCGGGTTGGAACATTCTATTCCCATTGTCAACTGTGGAACTAAAGTATGAGTAGGTGCTTAAAAATGAAGATTCTTGGAACATCGGTTGTAATGTTGTCTGTTTAATCGAGCGCTTCTGTTCATAAAACGAATCCTTGATTCTTTCTAAATTAGAAGTTTTACGTTTCTCAGAGTTGGTAATGGCTGTTGAATTAGAAAAGGCAATTTAGAGAACCCGCTCGTGTTTCTGTCCCATTACTCCTACTTCTAGCTTTATGAACAAATTTTCAAACTGACTCTGCCATGTGTTTTGTCACACGTACCCTCACATTGTGCATGATTTTGCCTGCATTATGGAACTGTGGTTCACTTGTGTATGGGATTACTGCAGAGGATGCGATCGAGGTGGTGCCTGCAGTGACTACCGCAGAGCAGCTCCTTCCGTAAGTTGCGTTGCTGAGCGCTAGTTGAAATTATTATATTTTTTTGTTTCTGAGTGATTTTATCACGTGCAGTTAGAATAGAATAGAATGAGGCTATAGGAACGAACCTTCTGGCCCATTCTTGGGTCGGATAATTACTTCGATAATTATTCGGTTGTTTACCCAAGTCCCATGCCGTATTTCTAGCCGCGTCAACCATGTCGGCAGCGGGATTCGAACCCGGGTCTTTCCGCTCGCAAGCAGATTCGCTCACCAGTCGACCAAGCTGGTGATATTTAGTGAGAGATTTTGTCTAATTTCTTTATTGAAGCGTTAATTCATTTCATTTTCTAAATTAACTCTGGCAAAACCCCAAAGAACATTTTAAGTGACCCTCTCACTGGTTGCCGCTTTGTGGGTCCAGGTTCAATTGCGAAACACCGATTTAAAAAAAACGCGTTTCGAATAAAGTTGGTACATAAGATCAAGTTCATATTCATCTTGCAATGCTTCTTTCATATTCTGTACATGATTTTAAAATCCTGAGGGAATGTTTCAATTAAGAAGTACGTTATATTGCAGGAAATCAAAATCATTTTTTCTGGGAGTATGGGTACCATGAAGCAAAAGAGATGTATCAATTTTTGTTTAAATTTCTTATCAAACGTTTCTTATAAAATAACAGCCTTAACTTAGTTTTCAATAATTCGAAGAAAACACTAATATTTTATTAGGTATTATACCTTCCATCAAGGTTTATAATAATGGGAGAGCAGTTAAATTAAAAGCATCAGTTATTCTTAACACCGAATCAAGGTACCTCAAACTGCTATCGGGGTCGTCAATCTTTAAATTACGAATTACGTTAAATAGTTCCCAATCATCTTGAGTTGCTTAAAGATTTCTCTTATTTTGTCATTGAAAAGTTTTAGGTATTGA
>VCRD01000496.1:26525-140662 GCA_006783055.1 Trinorchestia longiramus
TTGGGGCAAGCAGAGCATAGCATTTCCTCTTTGGGGCAAGCAGAGCATAGCATTTCCTCTTTGGGGCAAGCAGAGCATAGCATTTCCTCTTTGGGGCAAGCAAAGCATAGCATTTCCTCTTTGGGGCAAGCAAAGCATAGCAGTTTCTCTTTGGAGCAAGCAGAGCAGTTCCTCTTTGGGGCAAGCAGAGCAGTTCCTCTTCGATCTCTTTGCTCGGACAAAATTCCATATTTTCTTTGGTGACTGTGCTGGTGTTTGAAATGGTTCATTTGTGATGGCATAGCCTTGCATATATTTGGTCATTAAGTAATGCAGCAACAAGCGTCTCGTGTAGAAATTAATGTGTTTATGGTTTAGTGCGATTTTCTGACTTGGATGACATATATGTATGTCGTCCAGGCAATTTTTTCTGCAGTGTTTTCCTTTTGTCCGTGTCATTTCTATTTATTATCTCTATAATGACGTTTGTTGTCAACACCTCAAGCCTCTAAACGGTGACTTCCTCTTCCTGGTTTACCTGCTCAGCATAATAGAAATATTTTTCCGAATTTTGATAATGATGTATGGTGATAGCGAAGGGCCGTCACTCTCGTATGATGGTGAATGGTCTTGACTCTGATGGTGAATTGGCTACATTATCTGATGATAGTCTTCAGTTTTACTCCAATGACAATGAATGGTCATTGATGGTGGTGATGAATGATCTTTAGTCTCCAATAGAATAGAATAGAATGAGGCTATAGGAACGAACCTTCTGGCCCATTCTTGGGTCGGATAGTTACTTCGATATTTATTCGGTTATTTACCCAAGTCCCATGCCGTATTTCTAGCCGCGTCAACCATGTCGGCAGCGGGATTCGAACCCGGGTCTTTCCGCTCGCAAGCAGATTCGCTCACCAGTCGACCAAGCTGGTCGACTGGGATCTTTAGTCTCCAATAATGATTCTACGATGTTCAGTTGCTGGTGTTTTACAGCTGCAACTTGCACCTGTGTGTCCTGGGGCATCTGCTGCTCAGGGGAAGCGCGGCAGGCCCCACCGTAAAAGACGCCTTATCATGGACCCCAAAATCTACATCGCGAGGGACGCCTTCAAGAAACAATTGGCTGAGTCTGCCAACACTCTCAAGGTACAGGTAACATTATCACGACTTTGTTAGTTTAGTGTTCTGGATTAGCGCCAGGTTTTAATTCAATATTAGCACTATGCTTGTATCCAATATTAGCGTTATGCTTGTATTCAGTATTGCCACTATGCTTGTATTCCGTATTAGCACTATGCTTTAAATCAATATTAGCATTACGCTCATTAGTTAGTCGTTATCTATGTGTACATCTTGCTGCTACTCTCCGTTAAAACGACACTGAGTGAGCGAGGCAAGGCTCATGCTGGGGTGTGTGTTAAGCATTCAATTATGAATTATCGATGATAGGCTGCCAGTTTTTTCCACTAACTCTCCCCCACACTACATCCAAAACAAACAAAACAAAAACGTATATTTTCAGTAATGTTGACACATAAGAAATGTAACAGCATTGTTTTTTAAAGATGCCTTATCATAAAATCCTTAAGTGGTAGGTATTCTATGCATAGTAGATGATTTAACAGCGGTACCTACGGGTATACGTAAACATTCACATCACGCAATGAACGTTAAATATACATGGTGAAGCATATGAAACTTCACTTTTTCAATGATTATTTAAGAGGTAGTCATTGGTGACACGCTTGTAAATTCTGATGTGGTAGGTATTCTATGCATTTTAGGTGACTAGCGAAATATTTTCTTTAGCCACAGCTTAGAATTAACATCATTGCGTTTGATAAAATTGGATATTTTACATCCGAGAAAGACCGAAAAAGATAAATTATGAGTGAAAAGTTGAAAAATGAAATTGTAATTGTTATTAAATTGAAGTTGTAATTTCTAATAACTGGTCGACTGTTAAGTATGACTTGCTGATGATCTATTTAAGTTAATCATTATTACAGGTATCTGTAAATATCATCCTGTTTAATAAAAACGGACGTTACAAATCACAGAAAGACTAAAAAAAACAGTGAATGTCTTAAATTATTAAGATTTAGATGTTGATATAGATAAGAGCTGTAGAAGACTAAAGTTCTGAGGTTTCATATTCACTTGTTGTAACAAAGCAATTACTAACATTGACGTATGAACTTCATGATACCTTCGAAAAGTAAAATAAGATAACATAGAAGATAAATAAAAAATATCTAAAAGCCTTAGAAAAAGAATAAACTGTAGAGCTAGCACAAATTTAAATACAATTTTATTCATTTTCAGGCAAAATACAATTTGTTTCCTATTAATTTTTTTGTTTTGCTCTTTGAAAACTGGAGGTTATGAACATTGAGACATTTATCAGGTAAAGAAGCATCAATTAATAAGCCTGAAATTTAGAAGTAAAAAGGTGAAAAAGCCGGTTTTTGATAAATTTAAATTAGTTGATTTGACTCCAGAGGTGCGGAATTATAGCACGAGTTTGACATTTGTTTATTTCGTTTGAATATTGTTAACTCTACTTCAGTTTACACTTGAGTTGTGTGACATACTTGGTAGACACTTATATGTAGTATGTTTCGTTACTAAGTTAATTTTGTTTAATCATGCGAAGGAACCAAGTTTTTGTATTTGTTTGCTACTTTGATATTCGAAAAGAATGTCACGTTTTTTTTTTTGAATTCTTAATTGATTGGTTTTCCTTCATATGCATGGGCAGTTTATTCCAAAACAATTCACCTGAAATTAAAAGAGCCCTTTGTCCAGCATCGGACAAGCGGAAACTGATGTTAACATCGTTTCGTCGATTAGGTTTCACACTCCTGGTAGTGGGTGGATGGAATTTAACAACGTTGGCAGAACTTTGAGGACGATATAGAGAGGAGAATACATATTTGACCTTGTCAATGAGTAGTCTTTGTTCTATCGGGGTCCAGTTAAGCTTTTTCATGAGAGCTTGCATGATCGTTTTTTCTGAAGTTTCCTTTGCATACTACTTTAGCAACAAAATTCATACATTTCTGTAGCTCTTTTTGAAAACATTTAGGTATATCTTCCCAGACCAAGTCACAGTAGTCGAAGCGTGATGACACTAAAGATCAAGCATCTATGTTTGTAGAGAAGGGAATGACGTGTTGCTGCATTTCCTAGCGAGATCTGTCTGTCCCTGCTGCTGTGTTCACCACCCTGAGCTCTTTTACAGCTAAGCATAAAGACGCCTGCTCTCTCTCTCTCTGAGTTTTATGCTGGTGGAAATTATGTATCTGCGTATCATTTTTTCTGCGAGACTAAGTACTCCTCGCGAGATGCATTAAAATTTTGAGCCTACGAGAGTAAACAGTGTTACTGCGAAATCAGCTCTGCTTGATACTGGAGTCTGCTATAGGTTTAGTTAGTTAGTAGACCTTGCGTTTCGTTTATCTATTTCTCCATCTCGTGAGAGGTCTTCGTGACAGGGACCACTTGCACGAAAACCTTTGTTCTTGTTTCTTGGATTTATTTTTATTCTAGTAGAGATTTGTACTGACTTAGTTTTTATCCGTTACGCTATCGTGTTTTCATTATCGTTTTGTGTAGATTTACTCGGCTATCTATGCCCCCGTGACACTGCAACGCTAGTGATGCTACAATAACTAAATCTTGTCTAATTTCATTATGATGCTCGCCATAATTAAGCAAAAACCGTGACGAAACTTGGCATGTATGGATTTAACTGATGCACACTGACGATTTTCTTGATTTTGATTGTTACTGATCATACATCTGTAGAGGGAAACGTCCTCGGTATGTCGATATTCTATGTAAATTGAACATATTTATTTTTAAAATAGTGTCGCATTGTTTACGAGCGATAAAAGTGAAAAATAACTTTTTTCACGAGGATAAAACTAATTTTAATGCTACTGGTGGAACTAATAAATGCGACTTTCTCAAGATTTAAGTCTTTGCTTCGAACTCGTGTTATCGGTACGACACGTTTACTCGCATATCATGCGGCTTCTTAAGACAAACAACAGCATTGAAACTTTCCAACAGAGTTCCTTAGAAGCGTCGGTGGACATGATTTGGAGCACCGCCATAGTTCCCGGAGACACTCTTCTGACTTCCCTGCATCACCACTACCACCACCACCACATGCCACTCATGCGCCACCGCCTCCAGCTGTCAGGTGGCTGGCTGCCATTGCCTTATCACCAGCTCCTGCACAACCTGCCCACCTCTACTGGTAAATATTATATACTTATGACATATTCTATTGTATTCTATACGAGTGTATTGTATTAAATGTTGTGGAGATTTGATGTTAATGTAAATATTATATACCTTTAATATTGTTGGTATAATTATTATGTCTTTAAACTATTATGTTGAATGTAATGTACTTCTTGCCAATACCAGTGAAGTTACAGGTCTATTTTTTCATTGTTGTCATGCTCGTCCGTCCAATTCATGTTGCCAACTGGGTGCAAAATTTATAAACTGGCATTATATGTATATTTAGAAAGTTGAAACATTTTTCGTTGCTTACTCTATTTCGTTATTAGTAAACCTGTAATTGTTTCAATAAAACTCTTCTCGGTGTGAACATCCATACACATATGTCCTGAGGGAAGAAGTGATGTAGTCAATAATTTTAACTTGGGCTGTGGGTTGCTGTTATAGATCTTGCATCCACACGAATATTCACACATGTGTTGCCTGCAGGTAGAAGCATTGGACGCCTCATCACGCGTCACTACGTGGCCTCTGCTGCAAGAGAGCGTTTCGATCCTCGTCCGCCTTCCAGGAGAGCCCTTGATGTAAGTCTGCCTTCCCCTCTAATGCGAGTCTGCCTTCCCCTCTAATGCGAGTCTGCCTTCCCCTCCAATGCGAGTCTGCCTTCCCCTCCAATGCGAGTCTGCCTTCCCCTCCAATGCGAGTCTGCCTTTCCTTTAACACGTTGCCTCCGATTGCCCAGCCGGTGTATTATAAATCTTCATTTTGTACATATTATTACTAGAAGGCACTGTAAAACTTACAGAACCTAACCTAAGTGGCCCACATACGTACCACTTCGGAGTCAACGTTTTAATGCGAGTGTACCTTTCCTTTAATGCGAGTGTGCCTTCCACTTTAATGCGAGTGTGCCTTTCCTTTAATGCGAGTGTGCCTTCCACTTTAATGCGAGTCTTCCTCCCCGAATGATGCAAGTCTTCCTTCCCCATTGGTGTAAGTCTCTCTTCCTCTTCAATTTGAGTTTGTTTTCCCCTTCAATGAGTCTGCCAATCCCCGTTAATAATACAGGTTGTCCCAGAAGTAACCGACCCTTTTGATTTGCTAATAAACTGAAAACTATTAACGCTAGGATATTGAAACTTGTTTTATTCGAAAGAAAAACCTTTTTATGGCACAATAGGATACTTGGTATCTTATTTACGAACCAGCTTGACATTTGATTTTTGCTTCATTGCAAACCCTTAATTTTCATCATGTCTCCATACAGCAAAGAACAATGAATAAGAATTTTGCAAATCTACACACGGACAATGTCAACAACAGAAGTGCAACGTGATTACAGAAATTATTTCAGAAAAACAACCAGTCCTTCGAAGAACACGATTAGATCGGTGTATCGAAAATTTACGGACACTGGAAATGTTAATGATAAACAACGATCTGGAAGATTCGGAATAATTAACACGACTGTGATAATCATTAGGCAATAACTGTTGGTTTAATTTAATTTTATAAGGATATAACTTCAAGCTTTTTTAAGAATGCGGTGTAATGTCGATCGGGAAATAAATCATTGAGTTGGACGTTTTCTGATGGAGGCTTTAGGATTATCTGTAACACTTGCAGAAACTCGCTCGTTTACAGCTTCAGTTCGAGTTGATTTTAATCTTCCAGATCGTTTGTGCCATAAAAAGGTGCCATATCCACCTTTTGGATATGGCACCTATTGTGCCATAAAAAGGTTTTTATTTCGAATAAAACAAGTTTCAATATCCTAGCGTTAATAGTTTTCGGGTTATTAGCAAATCAAAAGGGTCAGTTACTTCTGGGACAACCTGTATAAGTCTGCCTTCTCCAATGATACAAGTTTGCCTTCCCCTTTGATGTAAGTGTGCTGACCCCTTTAATGTAAGTGTGCTGACCCCTCTAATGTAAGTTGGCCTTCCCCTTTAATGTAAGCCTGCCTTTCCTTTAAAATATAGATCTCCTTTGCTATTAATGTTCAGTAAGTCTGCCTTTTACTTAAACGTCTTAAGGTCACCTAGAAATACATCAGACTATGTTTGCCGGAAATTATCTCGCACTTCTGGCCTCATTTGGAATACTAAATTCTATGGAATTGTTTCAATTTGTTTATTTTATCTTACTGGTGGTGTCTAGTGTCTTCTTGCACCTTCCGAATGAAACAATAGCGTTACTCGTGTACGTTGTATTACAGAAGGCTTTCGAAAGCACTCTGGAACGTGTCGAGCAGCCCTCTGCGGACGCATCGCTTTTTTCTGGCTGGTTAACGTTCCAGTCGTCCAAACACGCATCCAGGTATTTCGTGTTCATCTGTAACTAGGGATTTAAGACTTGTACTACACATAATGTATTTCCCGCACCATGAGGCACACCTAAAAGCCTTAAATTTTCACACAAATTGGCCGTGCGCTATATAATCGTAGGTGCCTTATTTGTTCACAATATCACCAGCTTGGTCGACTGGTGAGCGAATCTGCTTGCGAGCGGAAAGACCCGGGTTCGAATCCCGTTGCCGACATGGTTGACGCGGCTAGAAATACGGCATGGGACTTGGGTATACAACTGAATAATTATCGAAGTAATTATCCGACCCAAGAATGGGCCAGAAGGTTCGTTCCTATAGCCTAATTCTATTCTATTCTATTCTTATGTGTGCACCGCATTCCAAAATCTGTCGCGGATGCCGCCATTTTTGTTGTAGCATCTTACGTACAGAAACGGACCCCATAATTGGACCCCACTTCCTGTATTTTTCGAACAACTTTTTGAAAAAAAGTAAGGCTTATTAAACCCTTATATTTTTTCACTAAAATTCGAAATCGCGCTAAACTCTATGAAGCTCCGTCAATATGCAAATATTTGTACGTAGATCACGAAAAAAAAGTTTTTGCAAGTCTTGGATTTTTTGCTAGTGAATCTCAAACTTTGGTTGGTAAAAAGTACGGTGTGGTAAACTGAAAAATGTTTCGTATTAATCGCCTTAAACGGAAATCTCTGACCTAATGTTTCCTAATGCATTGGAATCAGTTTTTGTGCAAATAAACGCAAATGATTTTTCATATAATTTTTGTTAAAAACCTAAAGCTATACCCATATGATATTTCTTCCCTTACATTCGAAACCGCTCTAAGCCCAATGAAACTCAATCTATATACAAATATTCGTGCGTAGAACATGCAAAACAAATCAGTTTTTGTACAACTGTCTCCGATTTTTTATGCATTACTTCGGTAGTTGAAGGAATAACTACGTATCATTTAATCAGAACAATTTTAATTCGAATGAGTAATATTACTGCTGATTTATTTGTGTGACTAAAGTGTCGTTTTCATTGAGACTGAGTTGTGTGTGTGCAGTTTACGGTCCACTGACGTGAGCGCTCTGTCCGCTCGGGTCTCCGGAGACGTAGCAGCTGCGGTCAGCGATGGCGCCCTGCAGGTGTCACGAGTGAACCTTCCTCTGCAACGCATTACTGGTGTGTCTTGTTATACGTACTAATATTCACTTGTCTTGTTATACATACTAATATTCACTGGTGTGTCTTGTTATACATACTAATATTCACTTGTCTTGTTATACTAACATTCACTGGTGTGTCTTGTTATACATACTAATATTCACTGGTGTGTCTTGTTATACGTACTAATATTCACTTGTCTTGTTATACTAACATTCACTGGTGTGTGGTTACACTATTGTCGCTCGTGAGCTTCACTTCGTCGCGATAAGTAAAATTTCTTATCTATTACACTTACTCACGCTTGAAATATTGCAACCTCCTAACGCCAGGAGGTGCCAAAATATGTCTAAGTTTATAAGGTTTATTATATTCAATTAAATAGAACGAGTCCTATGAGGCTGTCCTGTACTCAGTACAAGACGTTCTGTCAAATTTTCGAGCGCTCACCTTGTCATTTTGTGCGCGGTGACTGTAACTGGCCCTATTTTTTGTTCATTGTGAGGTACATTTTAAATAGTGTTCTGTTTTCAGTAACCTAATATACTTATTTTCCTGTGGGGATAAGGGAAGGAAATTAGTAGAATTTCAAGAGCACTGTTCCTGAATTGACCGAAAGCAATATAGCATTTTTTATTTGCATTTTTGACTCATCATGAAGGCTCTTTATGAACGTGCACAATTGAAATTTGAAATCTTACTTCATGTCCTTTTTTAGAATATAAACATTTATACTATTAACAGTTTTTAACTTACAAGGAGCGTTCCTTGAAGTGCAGAACAAATCAGTGTAACTATAGTGCATGAATTGTACAGTATATGTTCTTCAAGAGCCAACCTTGAGCACAATTTCACACAACTTGTTTCTACCACCATCAACAAAACTTAAATATGGGAACAACTGGAATGAAATAACTCCAAACAAATGATGTATTATGCAACACACTTCATTGAATAAGAACGACATCAGCCATGAACGTAGTCAAGTTTTTTATGTCTTCTCATTCCTATTCTTAGAGGAGAATGCAACTGGGGTTGTCCCGGTACCAGCCTCACACAGGGAGGGTGAGGTAGAAACGAGGGTCTTTGAGAGGGACATGGGGCCAGAGGAGGGGACTAATGGAGCACACGCCCCTCCTGGGCTCTTCGAGACGCCTCCACACAGAATCCAGCAGCTAATAGCAGACTGGGAATCTCCCCAGCATCTTCCAGGTATTTTTGATGAGTGTTCAAACTTGGAATGATTTATTTTAATTAGTGGCTGGCCTACGGGAGTATTATGAGCGACGTACCGCGGTTTGTTGCAGTGATGGCAGAAGTCTTATCTCTGTAGCTTTTGGATTATTTTTGATCATACATATTTGTTTGTTTCTTCGTTAAGTAAAACACGTGTCGTGTTAAGTAACTCTTGCGGAAATGCGATGTTTTTTATCCGTGTAATTTCGCTTCATTCCCGCATTGAAGTATGGCCTTGCATCAATAGCATCATTGAAAAATATATTCACTGAAGCTCTCAACAGGTTTGTTGATTTCGTATGTCGTCTTTGGTGGACTCGCCTACACCAAAGTACGCGTTCATTAGTTGTATTCTATGTACCATGACGGCCTTGATAAATGATAGGTTTCTTACAGAATTTATTCAAGACCTCGAGCTTTATATTAATCCTTTTCTCTCGCAATTTCTTGAAAAAGGTAGAAATGTCGATTTTTTTCACTAGAGGAGACACGTTTGAATTTTTTCCTTATTAACCCTTTCATGCCTGAATTATCATATACTGGAGTTAGTAAGAGCGAGTTGCTAAGATGCACGGAGTGTCCCATTTCAGCTAACAACTACTTTTATGCAACTGATGTAGAGTTATCTTGAAAATGCAACTATTATGGTATTACATAATAACAAAAATAGCTTTGGAATTAACGTCGACTACGCTCCACATTAATTCTGACAGGGTTAACTTTCCCTCCCTACAAGATGATGACAACCTGTTCTCTCGTGCCATCAGAAAACGAAAGTTTTGTACCTCTTCATGCCACATGGATTGAGGATTGTTTTTTGTGAACATCACATTACTCGTGCAAACGTGGTGTTTAAAGAGGAGTTTAATATTGGCCACTCAAAGCCTGTATGTTGAATGATATAAGTGTGGAGAATATTTTGATCAATTGTTTTTGTTTATAGGAAACTCCTTTTCTTCTCTTTCGTTGTCTCGCATCGTATTACTACAATCGTATTACTTTGGAGTTTGTCGGTGCCGATTTGATTTAGTCAGCATATTGGAAGTTCCCCATGCTGGTGAATTTACTTTCTTCGCTGGAGTAAGATTAGACAAGACGGTATTTTAGGCATTCTAAATTTACGTACAGGCTATTTCCAGTTAACCGCAACTCGTTCTTCAACGTAAATTACTATTAGCTTAACTATGGAACTAACGCAATGATTTTGTAACAATTTCGTGCAAGATCTTGACCAGTTTCAAATGCATTTTGCATTCGGAAATCGTACTCGGGCAAGCAATTATCACGCAGAATAACCGTTCATGAGTGATTTCTGTACTGAATGTTACTAATATTTCGTTGTAAACCGCGTTGTATTTTTTTGATGCTATGATGGACTATTTCAATGGAATTCAAAACGTTTTGTGGTTCTTGAGTTTATCTGGTGGATGTTCTATTCGTGACACTTCTTTGGAAATGACAAATTTCAACACCTAGGGACATGTTTACTATTTGCAAGTTTTTTAAATAATTATCATTTTAGTCAAACGTTTCGATTTAAATCTGATTTTCGTAAACTGTATTACAGGACTAACAGTACGGACGATAGTGTATCTTATATGGGTGTGTTTCAGATATGATTTTCATGTACATGGCCTTGGTAACACTATTTTCTATTTTGTTTGCAAGCAGCTGCAAGAACGGTAACTAAGCAGCTGGAGGAAGGGCTTATGAGACCTCCATCTCCTCCTGAAGGCTTCTACACCCTCGCTACAGGTGAAGTTCTTTTCTGTGACATTTTTTACCGCAATTACGTCATTCTGCATTTACGGTTGTAATTTTATGCACTAACACACAACCTATGAAAACTAGCAGCTATTAAAGAAAAGGAACTCACTAGTGCTTGCACTTTAAAATTTTACGTATGGCAACTTACAGAGAACAATTTCCAAGGCTTATCAACGGCGCAGACGTGGTCATGCTTACGTAGATAATAGCGTAGTAATGTGTGTAGAATGAACAGGCCTGTGTATTCTAAGCACTTGTTTTTTTTTTAAAGTTATCGACGTGTGACAGCACCCACATACATAACAAGTGGGTTAAAATGGAATAGAAGAAAATATAGCGACAGGAACAAGTCGTTAGGTCCATTCCTTAGTTGCTACCCAATTCCCATGCGTCTAACGTAAAGGTATCATTCACGCAAATGCACTTGTATCACACATATGATTGGTTTTATGATGACCCGGAGGCGCTAATTATAATTGAGGATAAATCAGTCACAGATATACTGTAGTTCATATTTCTAGTTCTTCATATGGTTGGTTCATGTTAGGAACGGTACACGCTGAAGCAGAATTATTTATTTGAATAATTGGCGGAGTGCTGAAAAGTGTACATTCGAGGTCTCTCGTTTTTTCCTGTTCTGATGTTCATTTGTACGCCACATGCAAGGCTAAGTGAGATGCCTTGTATTTCTTTCTTCTATTGATTTGCTAGAAGTGACAGAACTTGAATACGAGAGACTATAAAAAGCCTACTCCACTTCATGCGACGTAGTCCAAATAAGGAAATTATTTAACAATATTGAAATGACTACATGCGCTCGGAAGATCGTTCGTGTCAGGTAAACAGGAAACACAACTTCAAATATTTTTTAAAGTTCTGTCATGCCACTCCTAGAAAAGTTCCAATTTTATCAATAGTTCATTGTTTTATGCCTGCAGTAAATGCTTCTTAATGGCTTCCCCAAGCAAAGAGTCGATAATTAAAATCTAACATTACGTTGTTTTATTTTATCTGTGACGACCTCCTTTACTGACGTAACCATATGAAAATATCACGTGTAGAAATTTATTTGAGAACAACGCGTCTCATTTGATTAACTTGTGGCTTCCTTCTAGATGATTCCCCGCGCCCTATCCAGCGGCGTACTCGCTTCTCTCCTGAAGAAGGACTAACGCAAGTCACAGTAGATGCTGATGTCCATCCTCCTGCTGCAGCGAGGCGACCTTTGCCGGGTCTTCCGTCTGGGTGAGCGAAACTTTTTGTTTGTCGTAGTTTCATGGTTGTCAGAACGAATCAATTGTCGGACCAGGCCGTATAAGGAATGCTGTACGTCAATGATTTTAAGTTGCGATGTGCAACAGTTTCTTTAGCAAGTACGATATCGACTGCACGAACTGTTGAGATTGTCAGGTTATAAATCTGCTTTAAAGCGAACTTTTGACGACTATTACTATTAATACTTTATTGTGCAATTATTCGCTTCGCAATGACAATCTTCAATGCGCGTTTTTCCCTTCTGATCAATTCAACTCCAAGTTGAAGAACACGCGTACTCTAATGCTATATCTCATGACAGGGAGGCAGACGCCGACATCGCTGTGCCTGGTGCCAAGAAGCCGCGCACCGAAATCTCTTCCAGCTTGTCCTCCACTCCTCGTGGAGATTTAGTCTCGGAGATCCCAGCCTTCGAAACGCCACCTCCCTTAGCTGCCCAACCCGCTACAGGTGAGATATTCATATACACCGAACTGTGAGGATCTCTGATGAATGCAATGATGCTAAATAACTGCAAACTTTGTCACTTTATACTTGAAGTTTTGACATGAGTGCCAGTTAACACGTTGACTCCGAAGTGGTACGTATGTGTACCACTTAGGTTAAGTTCTGTAATTTTTTCAGATCCTTCTAGTGACTATGCGTACAAAGTGAAGTTTTACACCAATCAGGCAATCGGAGTCAACGTGTTAAATTCTTGAACGTGGAATCAAATCGAAGGAACACGTGTCAAGTCTCATTCAGCCGCTTCGAAATAATTCTAGACTAAATTCACGATTGAGTTCACGTCAAAGACAGTTCATGTTCTTTGGTAGACAACAAACAAATTACTCGTGAGGAAGCATTGTGCAGGATATGTAGCAATAGTTACGTCTAAATTATTACGAAATTCAACGGAAGATAATGAGTAAAGTAAAAGTCTCATCGCATTTGTAAAAATTAATAAAACAAAAACCAATAAAACCAGAAGAGTAGGTTGTATATCAAATAAGGGGAAATCTTAAATTTGAATCAAGTATTTAGTATAGTGATGCTAAGGATGTACTTTACTGAAAAACAGCACTATCATGAAGCAATTCAAAATATCGCAATACTGCAAAGAACGGGGAGCAAGACTAGTGGAAATTTATTTCAAACATAATGGATCTTCAGTTACAGTGCGGAGAGACTGAAAGTTTCCTAGTTTACTGGAACGTTCCATAGTCAACGTATGTGGATGGAGTTAAATGTTAATTGGAATACGTTGAATTATACATGCATTTTGTAGTACTGTTGGCCTACGATAGCGTTCCATATCAGCTGTAGACTCGGATTCTCTGAATCCTGAAATTAATGCAATTATGCAATGTCTGGAATAACTTGTTCGTTCATTAAATATTGTCATAAAGTCACTCTGCACTGTAATTAACGACCCATTAGGTTTGACTTAACTTTCCACTTTTCCTGCTTGCTTATTTTGAAAGGGATGAAGGTTAATAATGGAAAAAACACCTGCTCATCAGTATATATATCGAAGTCACGTGTATACGGAAATGAAACTTCACTATCCTCGGTTTATCTCATTAACACGTTGCCTCCGATTGCCTGATTGGTGTAACACTTAACTTTGTACGTATAGTCACTAGAAAGATCTGAAAAAATTACAGAACCTAACCTAAGTGGTACACATACGTACCACTTCGGAGTCAACGTGTTAAAGAATAATCAAAGTTCCGCACGATAATTGGCAACTCTTGTCATCCATTTCCTAGTGTCACCATCAGGAGGTATCGGGCCTGAACCTGGCCCAGCTGCTTCTCCAGTGCTAGCACCTGTGGGACCTGGTGCGAGTCCAACCTTAGTTCGAATGGAGGAGGAGGAGGCCATAGCCTCCCAATATCCCTCGTTTGTGCCTGACACTGTGACGCCCATTCGGGGGGTGGCACCAGGGTGTGTAATTGTGTGGGCATGCAGTTCCTATTTACATGATTGAGCAGCCAAGTCCATGCACATTGTTACTAGCTCTAAGCTTTATCTCCGACCATTGACCTAATTTTAATGGTAATGATATAATGTCGAGGAAATGGTAATGATATAATGTCGAGGAAATGTTAATATCGCGTAAATTTTACCTTGAAATTAAATATTCCATTTTTTTTTATCTCTATAAGCGTGTCATCGCCAGTGAAGCGCAGGGCTGAGGTGCTGTTAGAGCGTATCAGGCATGCACGACGCACCATTTCAAATGACTTGGGAGGAGAAAGTCTGTAAGAACATTTTTGTATACTTAGCTGATGAAATAATTAATTAAAGGTCGCTCATTGTATTTGGTTTATTCATATTAATTGAGCTTATGGTTTGAGTTTTCGTTCCGAATAACAGAGTAGTGGTTCACTAAGTATATCAGAAAACTATGATTAAGAATTAAATATGGAAGTAAGCTGCTCGAACGATGTTTGAATTGATATTGCATGTTAATAATTAATAATATTAATTCTTGCACTCGCACGAAAACCGCAAAATTCACCGACTTGCTCTTAGAAAATGTTCTTTATTCTTTCGAGCTACATAACCGTATGACTTGTACTAGTGTCCGATGACCAAGTAGGCAAAGATGCAGGATACCAATTGAGTAATTTATTTCTCGAATGCAGAGTTCGAGCACTCAAGTTCTACTGCTATATAGAGAGGATTGGTAGATGCATCATAATGGACACGAAGGGATAGGCGAGTCCTCTTAAGACTGTTCTGAGTCATTGAAGGTGTCTATTGCAGAGTTCAGTAATGTCTCACTTTACATGCTCATAGTGCGTCATGTTTTTGAATATTCGGTAAATGTAATGAGGGAAAACAGCAACACCTTGTGGATTTAATGCTACGAAATGTTACAAGAGAAAGGGATTACGTAGAATGCATTCATGAAAAATGAGATATTCTCGTGATTGCAGAGAGGAGCAAACGGATGAGGCACCAACGTCACCCCTGACGCTGGCTGGACTGTTACCCTTATACTGCTCCAGGTATATTGCGGCCGTGACGTTCATGACATTATTGGGTAAGTCAGAATTGAAGGGTGGACAGCACTAGTGGACTACTTGCATTTTTTCCCGTGGTAAATATAATATATTTTCCACGGGAAAAAATGCAAGTAGTCCACTCCCGTGCTGTCGCTAACACAGCGCTGACAGAGGCGATTACGATCCAGTAGTTTACTATATGAAGGGTGGACAGCACTAGTGGACTACTTGCATTTTGTCCCGTCGGAAAAAATGCAAGTAGTCCACTAGTGCTGTCCACCCTTCAATTATACGAAGAGGTAGTTAGAATGTCAGTGAAGTCTCTCAGAGAACACAGACTAGAAGAGTATTCATATTGTTAGTTACTCCTCGTCAAGGATAAGGCCAAGAACCGTAGGGGAAAGTAATTTGAATATTTGAATCATCTCTGATGTTGTGCTGTCGCCGAGATTCACTTAAACTTGAATTTCTAATGTTCGGAACTTAAGAAAAATTAAATATTGTAAAAGATCGCCAACCAAGTTCAGGGATATTTCGGGTTTCATAACCATATCATAATAATACCTCCACATATTCTGTGGTTGTCCTCGTTAGACAAATTTCATTCTCACTCGAAACTCAAGTTGTTTACTCAATTATGTGATTTATTATCGAGGAACTTGTACGTTTCTATCTCGTTCACACCTTAATTGGTTACACAGGTTGAGGTGCGTGATAGGTGCCTTAACTTCAGATGGCATGGAACTCGAGTATTCTGACTTTAATGATGATAATGATTTAATTAACTTGATTAATGCTGTTAAAGGAGATTGTTATATTTGCGTGCTGATGCTGGATCTTCTTTCCAGAGCTTCACAAGGAGAAAAAAGTTCGCTTGAGGCAGGATTGCTGTTATGGGCCAATCTTCATCACCCATCTGGCCTGAAGACACTTAACTTGAGAACATTGCATCTTGCATGGAAGCATGCGTTCTCAGGGTAAGTATCGTTTTACTTCGTTATATTATACTAGTCGTCTTTGATCCAGTTATCGATGCGTAACAAAAAATATTTTAATATTAAGCAAATAAAATTATTTCATAACATTTTAATAAAATCTTAAACTTATGAATGAAAATGAAGTAATATCGAAAATCAAGACACCTGTTGGAAAGTTGATAAATTCTGGAACAGGGGAAAATAGAGTATTTTGTATTAATATACTCTTATGTACGCGATAATTATAGTTCGTAGTAATGAAGCATCTTCGAAGCAGTTACTTTAAATGTTTTCACTATTTGACCGAGGAGCTTATTTTGTAAACTGTTCTTTTCGTTTTAGAAAACTTTTTATTTCTTTATTAGATTTATTTAGTGATGTTTGTAAATTAATACGCATCCGTTCGCAGTGGACAGTTATGCGATTATTGGTAGCGACAACCCGTATTTGCTTCTAATCTGAATTCTCTCCCACTTAGCACCGTAAGTACATTGCTAAGTTATTTTCCGGTAGTTATCTAAGACGAGGCTGTAAGGTCGGAGACAAACATGTTATGCAAGTTTCTTTTATTAAAAGGCATATTTGTATGAGCGTTCTAAGAAACCTGTTAAATAAATTCTATTATAACGATAAATGATAATTATCACAAATAAAACAGGCGAACATACATTTGTCATTGTATGCGAACGCAAGTGTACGTGGATATTATGCATTGAAACAATGTTTCCACTAGACGGAACATGATATAGTGACAATATTTCATTCATATATATTTATCTAGAAGCGACCTAAGGCACATACATATACAGGGTGTCTAAAAAAAAATGTACTCACCCTTTAACCGTTGCTAACATGCAGTTTTCTTTGTGTTGCAGGCGTGAGGCTCGAACCTTTGCGAACATGATTAAAGAATCATGTTCGCAAAGGTTCGAACCTCACACCTGCAACACAAAGAAGACGGCATGTTAGCAACAGTTAAAGGGCGAGTACATTTTTTTTGAGACACCCTGTATAACTAAATTGCTGCTCGTTGCTTAAACTCTTAATACTTTCAGAACCCAAATGTTTTTAATAGGATAAGTACCTGTGCGTTTATAAACATGTTTTTCATACACAAATGGCTTTACATGATAGCACAAACCTGACACTTTCAAGCAAAATCACGCGGCGAATGTTTAAACGTTGACACTTCCAAAGTGTATAATTTAGTGAATACATTAAAACTAAAATACTGAGCAGACAAACACGTTTTTATGCGTTTGTGAAGCAGATGACTAGAAGCGACAACACTCCTGACATTATATCTACATTATATTGTAAAGGAAACATAACCGTGAAGTCTTCAAGTATCATTTCCTTCAATTATTTCAGCGCATGATAATCAGTAAAGAGCCCTCATGAGCAAAATGTATCAAATATGTAATGAGCGTACCAAAAGCACCTTGATTACTATCCAACTCCTAAAGAGTGAATGTAAGAAGCGTTAATACAAAATATTTCCCGCTGAACATGTCTAATTTTACATATAGCTCAGAGTAGTGCTATTTCATCCATATACTGGCGACTGCTAACCTGTTTATATGCACATAATGTACCAGCACAAAAAATGGCCATGTGGTGTGAACCTTACCTCAGTTATTAGCCAGATATCCCTTACACCTGTTCATCATCACAAGAGCACAACGTTAAAAATACTTCAACGCCAAAATGTTCGAAATTCGATGTTACATATATAATCTGTTAAATTTTTCACGAACATTGTTTTCAATGTGTGTCCAGTAATCCACAGTTCTTTATCACCAACAACCGTGAAGAGCAAGATAAGCGAGTACACCCACCTGTCCCTGCACAGTTTGCAAACTCAACTCAATACCTGATTTTGCTCATGTATCACGACCATTAACGTCTTTCCTCTACGTACAATACAAATTTTTAGGATATTCTACCCGTGATAGCTGACAAAACCTCGAAAATATTTCACATTATGGTAAAAACTTTCCCCTAGTGTCGTGTAAACAATGACGAAAGTATTGATAAACTTAGAATGGACTAAACGTTTTTGACAGTAAGAGCCTTGGGATATAAGAGGCTGAGAATCTCGCGTTCATCATTCAAAATTAATTGCAGCTTTGAAACGAGAAAAATCAACTGGATGAATGTGCAATCATTCAACAATGCAATATTTCACCCTAGCGACTGACCTCGTATGCCTGTAAGTGGCTCTTCGTGAAGAGAACGATTTATTTGCTGACCGCATGTCACGTGGAAAAATGTTGGCTGTGATTCTGCTGCGCGGTCGTCACGTTGAGCATCTCCTCTTCAGAATCCGACGGCTCCACATTGAGGGACTGATAGCATTGTCGTTTCAAGTCGATAGCGTGAGATCGAACCTGGAAGAAATAATTAATGTTCTTAGAAATATTTGGGATAGTTTTACTCAATCTATCAAAAAAACTATGCCTCTAAACTAGTAGTTTTTCATAAGGTTTTCATAAAAAAGGATTTTCAAGTGAGACTAATTCTTCGCTTCCTCTGTCCTCATCATTCATTAAGTGTTCTATTTCCTCCCCGTTGCATTTGCCAGGCGTAATTCTATACATCCAATTATCGAATTAACAATACACACGAAGAACAAAAAGACTGGCATTTTTTCCCACGGGAAAAAATGCAAGTAGTCCACTAGTGCTGTCCACCCTTCATATAGTAAACTACTGGATCGTAATCGCCTCTGTCAGCGCTGTGTTAGCGACAGCACGGGAGTGGACTACTTGCATATTTTCCCGTGGAAAATATATTTACCACGGGAAAAAATGCAAGTAGTCCAATAGTGCTGTCCACCCTTCAAATATCGGGTGCGGCTCATGGTAATTACGAACTTGACAGCTTCGTTTGAATATTTCAAGATGGACTAAATATGAACATAGAGTTCTTAAACAAAGAAGATCGAAAATTCCAGATAGTACACGAGACGTTACGCGGAGAAATGTTAACTGGAGCTATTTGGGCAAAATTGAATTAAACTCACGAAAAAGTTCAATAATGTAAAACTACTGCGTGACATTGGTTTGTAGTCAGAAAGGATACATCCTGTAAAGTTTATTTTCATTTCACAGAAATTTTCCTTTTTTGCTCTTGTTCGAAATGGCCGTTAAAAGCCTACTTTTGTGTAGTGGGAACACGAACAATATTTTTGAACGAATTTTCTCCCATCTCAGTTAAGGGTATGACAGTGGTGGGGTACGAAGGGGGACAGTCAATGAGATTATCCATTTCAAACTCAAGTGGAGAGATCCGAGGTTAGGTTGGGTTAGTTAGCAGGAATAGTTAGGGTGAATGGGAGGTGTAAACTCTGCGTAGCCTAGAAGCATCAGTCTCGCACGCACGGCGATTGACTATATTCCTGATGTCCATCTTACCGTTGGGTTTCTTGAATATCTTACAACTTAATAGTTAATCATGCATCCTCTTAAAATCGCCGCAAACAGCTTCACTCTAGCAAGATTAGTGTTTGTGTAATCACTTAACGAACGTTGCGAGACTTAAACACGATTTTCTCGAAACTTTGTTTCGGCGAGAGTTAACTTTTCTCCACGCAACGCGATTTCAAAAAGCTATTTATATTCCGTAGTCTTAAGTTGAAACATACCTCTTGATGGGTGAGGTTACGACAGAAGAAAGGTCTGAGGTAGTTCTTGTCTATCCTAAGGAAGCCTCTGAGCTGGTGTCCACCACTCATGATCGTTATCCGCGGTCCCTCGCTGCTTTCTTCCTCTGTCAGCTCGGAGAAGTGCTCCGAGTCCACCGCTTGGCCCTGCATAATCAATTGACAAAGACATTAAGAAAGAAATAAATTCTTCAGTATTCAGTAAGACAAATGAAGTGTCGGTAAGAGTTTACAATCTATACATACACAATTTTCATTGAATCTTTGAAATATTACAAATGAATCAATTAAAATTGAAATCAACTAGAATGTATCTTAACTTCCACATCATACTTATATCATTGCTTCCTAAGTTATCCCATAACTCATTCGTTAAAATTTCGAACATATTATTCCATTACAACATTTTTTTCCATTATTCTAACCAATCAACTTAAACGATAAGCCTACGGAAGAAAAAAACGAGAAACTTACCCATTCTCGAGTCTTGCTCAGCGTCAACATCTTATTCTTCCGTGCCTTCTTGAGGCTCTTCTTCGTCTCCACATCCATGTGCTGAAATAAATTAGGAAAATCATTTTTATTGATTCGATAATATTTTGAACGGCCTATCAGTTTGAAAACATTAAAAACAAAGTTCTAATATTTCTCTTGAGTATCGTAGTGATGGGCGTATGCAAAAGTTGAAATTCAAATAAATAGTGTACATCAATGGTAAGTTGAAAATAATTATTCTGTACCTGTTTTGCCACTAGAGATAGTCTGAAGTTTCATCTCTATCATAAACAAGTATACAAGGCTCCGTGTGTATATTAATGATCCAATGCACTAATAAATATCACAAAAAAAGCTTCAGATAAAAACATTTAATACAATGCACTTGATAGATGCATCTACGGTGTCAATCAAAAACCCAACTTAGCTGCTCTGAAACTACCCGAATATGTAGCGAGTATCTGGAGGGCAATTGAATTTCACTACTTTCTATTACACCATCAGTATAATATAAAAAATTCTTATGTCTGAAATGAACCCCGAAATGCATCCGTGACAAAAAAATAAAGTGAAACTAGATATTCAACGCTACATCACTTGCCAAGAATTTGGATGAAAGACAGCATGAGAAATTAGAAAAAATAATAGCAGTTAGCTTATCCAAATCGCTAACACAACTGCAATATCAGAAATTTTTAGCTTTAATACATAGTACATTCAATTTTTCAGATTTCTGTTCGCGTTTGTGTTGAATAGCAAACGAAACGTTTTCAGACAATCGGAGGATTGAAAATATCCCACATATTACCACGATTAAAGAAAAGAGCTACAACGCTAAGCTTTTATAGAATACACACACTAACCCAAAACGGAACATCAAGTAAATTTCAATCGTAAGCCTTCTGCTTGGAAGTGTCCACACCCTATATAGAAGACATGATATATTAAGCTCTCGGGACGAAAAATATCAGCCGTAATTCTAAACCTATCCACACAAGTACGAGAGGCATAACTTAATCCCATATTTTAGGTATTTTATACCGTAAAAAAATGTCAGCAAATCAGTATTGTACAACTATGCCCCTATGATGGGACATGGATATCGCGACATGGGATTAGGGCATCAACTCAACTCAAGAATGAGCCAAACGGCTCGTTTCTATATCCTTATTCTATGCTAATAAAATTTTTTTTAGCGCTTGGTCACACCTTTATGAGAGGTATGACGGGCCCGCCCAAAAAGAAGATGGTGAAGAGGACGATAAAGAGCGTCGTGGTGACCAACACCCGCCGCTTCTCGTCGCTAAACTCGAGGTGCAATGACAGGGCGTAGGCGATGGCACCTCTCAGGCCTGCCCACAAATATTCTATTAGGTTGTTACAAAAATAATGGCCGATTTCAGAAGCATACGTTGGCCTTCGAGCGGCCATTATTTTTGTAACAACCTAATATAACAAGCAGCAGATGTAACAGTTAAAATGCAAGTATGATTTGCAGTCATTTAAAATTGATCAAAATTTGAGCCTCGTATAAGAAGATGCTAAGATTTTGAGGTCTCATATACATGGTTATTTACCAAAAAACGGATAAGTTTTTTATTTAATGTTAAATTTATTGTTTCACTTTACGTTTTAGCTAGTAGTCTATGCATACCGTCGCTCTTTGATTTCAAGCACAAGTGTAGATTGAAAAGTACACAATTGTTTTTTTTTAACTTTGTTAACTTGCTCTCCATGGTGTTACGCAATAAGTCATTCGTACAAAAAACAAAGTCGTACGACTTTGCCAGAAATATTCATAAGTGTGAACTGACCACTGAACCACATGACGAACATCATCTTGGGAGTGATAGGGTGATCTCTGAACCTGTTCACGAGACATGCTAGTGGGAATATGTTGAGCGCCCTTGCGACGAGGCACAGGAAGATGCTCCAACACAGCAGAGCCACCTGGAACTGTTAACAGAACTCGTCAGAGCGTGAATCTTTAGCGGCTCCTGCCACCAAAGGAATGAGTAATATGCAGCTGACCATTTTTGTGTACCCGGTGCAACCATGTCTTGTGTAAAATTGAGTCGATCGTGTAACCTTTACATTTTAATGTCAGAGTGTAATGCGTTTGAAGACATTATCGATCGTGACATTTGGTAATAAATAGCTCGTCGATCATGTAAATGACATGTTATAGGAGTACATCGGTTTCTTCCATTTGAAAGTGGATAGCCGCTAAAAGCAAAGTACTTCGATTATTTTAATTTTCGGGGTTGATACCCTCTACTATTCAATACCACAATTCATTGTAAACAACTGAAAATTGGATTAAACTCGGCGGTGTTTGCAAGAAAATCCCATTAACTGAAACCTCTTCAGATTTTGCGGCCAAATTATTTTTGATATTTTATTCAAGACTTGCCTTGAAAATTTCAAAGACAACACTTTTGTGAATATTATACTTGGAACTCAAAGGAAAAATTGAAAACCGCATAATGGAGCATCCCGAAGCACGCTCGTGACCACCAAAATTAGTAACATCCACACAATAGAGGATCAAAGTAACAATACTTTAACATTTCGCAAAAGCTGCTTACCCAAAGCCGTATTGACGAAGAATTTTGGTGAGTAAATTTACATAAAGCTTTGATGTCAATCAAGTGAAGTAGGTTATACGTAAATATAATGAGCTCAATCAAACTAAAGAAAGTTTGTACGTAAAAATCGAGGGAAAATAGGAAATGTTCGAAATTCAATAATCCCGTTAACGACTAATAATGCACATATAAAAAGCCTGCAAAGGGAAACTATAACTAAAAACGACTTACTCTGCACGTCATTGAAAATTTGTCTCTAAACAAATATCGACAAATGACCTAATAAACACCTAACAGAAGATTGCTCTGTAATTAGCTAACCTGATGCTGGAAGCTGAAGAGAGCCATGCCCAGGTAAATGAAGACAATGCATTCAGCTGTGAAAGCGAGGGTCCGCATGAGGTGCTGTACTGTGATCTGTAGCACCGGCGACAAGTTATAGTGCGTGTAGTGAGACATGACCACACCGCTGAACAGGATCGCCATGATTCCTGGTGGGAACGAATCACCAGCGTGAAATAAGGTATGCAGGATCATGGAAACGATCTGATTTTAGTCTCAATCTAACTTCGATTTAATCTTATCCTAACCTCATTGCAATCCCAAGGTAACCTAGTTTCAATCCCAAGCTAACCTAGTTTCAATCCCAAGCTAACCTAGTTTCAATCCCAAGCTAACCTCGTTTTAATCCCAAGCTAACCTCGTTTTAATCCAAAGCTAACCTCGTTTTAATCCAAAGCTAACCTCATTTTAATCCCAAGCTAACCTCATTTTAATCCCAAGCTAACCTCATTTTAATCAAAAGCTAATCTCATTTTAATCTCAAGCTGACCTTATTTTAACCTAAAGCTTACCCCATTTTAATCTCAAACTATCACGACACGTCTGAAAACTTTTAGTTCGAGTTCTTCGATTAAAGAGAATTTGAAATCGAGACGTCCAAGTAGATGTATATTTTCAGTAGATACAGTACCGGACTGCTTAGAAGATTAATAAAATCGCACGAATATGAGATCCTAACGCGTTTTGCTTAATTAGGCTTAAAAATATTTAATTTTAAGGATAATTTTTACTACGAGTTTTTAGAATTTAATTATGAATGATCTAATGCTTATGATAAGACTGTTGTTCTTAGTATAACGCAAGAATATAAAATTTTATACGGTGTGCCATTTCAGTATCATTGTGATTTAACAGAAGCCCTTAAGGACTTTACAGTTTTTTTTTACATACAAAGGTATTTGATGCGATATCTTGATCAGATTTATTCTATGGAATTCAGTAATCATTCAAGTTTTTAATAAAATTGCATCTGAAACGCGTGTAGGCTTCTTGAGAGAGTGAGACAACACTGATATTTTGATATTTGTGAGTATGTACAATTCTAGAATGATTCTACACAAATGTATTTTTAGTATCTAAACTTTTTTAACGTACTGCCATTTCTCGTCCCCCTATCTCAATATTATGAAACTCAATTTTCATTTCATTACTTTTGAAAAACAGAAAAGCACCGGACTGATGAAAACATTCAGATAATACATGTAACAGAAATTCAACACGAACACTCGTGTTACAAACACATGCTAAGCAAATGTGAGTACACAAACCCGAGGACTCCACCGAAATAAAAATATTTTCCTCTGCGAATGGAAACCTGAGGCCTTGTGAGATATGATGACCTAACTCACCTGACAGATGAATGCCTTCAGCGAGCGCGTACGGAGCGTAGATAAATATGATAAGAATGCAGAGCTCCAGGGAAGTGTAGTCCCTGAGCGCTATGTGTTTGAGGGTGAAGGCAGAGAGGAGTGCAAACGCCACACCGATGCCTGCAGAGCCTAGGAACATGACGCAGAAGCGCCATGCAAAATACAACAGTCCTTCTCCGGGCCCCATGTCTCCATAAGAAGCCAGGTCCAGCACTGACCTGTGAGCAAAACCAGATTATGTTTTTTTTGCCGTTATAGTCTCTCAAAAAGTGTTTCAACAGAAGAGGTGAAAAGATTTACGAGACGAAAATTGAACGCTGAACTAATCTGTAAACCCGTCAAATAACGTCAGCCTCTAAAGACAAGTTCAGATCACAGTCAAAATTCATGCAAGTGTACTCTGTCCTCGTACGTTAACATCCCTTTTCAAAGAGATGCAAATTATTTTAGGCAAGGAATACTCCAATGATGGACGAGGCATTAAACTAATTAAGTTGTGTACAAAACGCATTCAGCTAAACTTACGTTGTAAGCACGATAGACACGGCATCATTGAGGATGCTCTCTCCGAACACCAACATGTACAGGATAGGATCCACCTGCAGAGCGTTGAACAGCGCCAGGGTTGCAACAGGATCCACTGCTGAGATCAAGGAGCCGAACGCAAAGCTCTCTACGAATGTCAGTTGGTAAACAACGTCGGCCTAAAAAAATAAAAATTCGTGTGCATGTCTTTGAAAGGGAACCGTAGTCGAATCACATTCCATAAAGTATGTTGCATCTTGTAGTGGCAAAATGAAGAATAAAAGGCTTATAAAGAGAATTTGCTATTCCGAAACCGTTCAGCTGTTAATCTATGGTTCACAGGGGTTAGAATATGGAAATCAACTTATCTCAATTATATACAAATGACCTTGCAAACCATTGAAGATATTTACACCACTGACAAGCCGAATAAACACAACTTTGCCGTGTTAGTAGTCGATAGGACTAATCACAAGCGTACGTAAAATCTATTCAATTCTACAGGTGGTATTTTCACCTATCACTGAAGTTAAAGTACCTAGCCTTATCAAGTACACAGATGCTTAGCCAATTGCAACTCGACATACAACTGACCTTGCCCAATAAGTATACGCCCGTGCCAATCACAAGCGCGGACACAATCGTTCCCAGGATAGCAAACACCAGAATGCTCCCGATGTTTTGAAAAAAGTTACCCTGGAACAGAAAGCATATTTACGTACATAAAATGAATATGAAAAATTCCAGAAAACAATGAGTGAAACTGACATTTGCACAAGTTGCATACAACATTTTTATTAGAATTCAATTTGCGAATGGTATCGGAGCTTTACAAAGGTAAAACACTATACGAAGTTAAAAGCAATATATCAGATGAATCTACTGTATCATCCTACTGAAACATCTAACGAGACTTCGACCATCAACTTACTTCAGCTATTGTAACACGAGTGTGCGCAATGTATGTACAGGGTGGCGCATAAGTAACGCACCCTTTTAAAAAATTAATGATAAATAAAGTATTACCGCAATATACACTGGGTATCTGTAGACAGGATACGACATGTAAATAAACTTTAAGAGTTCCTCTATCGTTTGCAATTATCCCCATCGTTATACCGTTCATAGTTTATTTATTATTAATTTTTTAAAAGGGTGCGTTACTTATGCGCCACCCTGTACATCTACCGAATTACCACATTCATCACATACGCTCTGACTTATCCTGTATTATGACTTCATAGTAGCTTCTCTGGGTTCCAATGTATGCGTCAGAAAACATAAGTTAATGAAACACCATACAGAAATATTTCGATCACGGTGAGACAGAGAAACTTTTATTTCCCTGTGCTACAATAGACAATCAAACGGATGGTCTAGGATAGCATCCTTCGTATCACGACCAAAGGACTAGATTCACGGCATCAAGTTCTTACTATTTTCGAATTACAATCATATTATTAAAATTTTCTAATCTACGAATACCGACACCCATAGTGCATGGGACTCGGGTAACACGGCATGAGACTAGGGTAGCAACCTAAAAATGGGCCAAACGACTATTGCTTTATTTTAATCTAGTATCGATATTCCATAATAGAGGGTGGGCCAAAAGTAGGGTTACAGTTAACACTTGAACAGAAAATAAAGCAAATGTAACCCTACTTTTGGCCCACCCTGTATACAGACTGCATTCCGACACCACGTCCTCTACAGGTAGCACTGAGAACAGCAAGGTGCCGGTCTCACCTTGTGCAGATTGTAGCCGGACTCGAAGATGATGGGCGGTAGGAACACCAGAAAGAAAATCGTAGGCGAGAACGCCTCTTCTTTCTGCAACATAAAACGAAGCAATTGCAGACCGTAGTTTTGAAATGAGACCACAGTGCTTGGGTTCAGAGTTTTGGAGTTTATCCCTATATTCAAGCATCAACATCTACCATACTTCGCATTGTAATCCCTACCATGTGAAAAGAAGCAGTAGCTAATAACACTAATCATTTATGGGCAAAATGCACACACGAACTTAAAACAGCATTTCACATGACAGTAGTAATTTGCCTAAAGGAGTAAGACTCACAAATACATTCACATATACTTTCTCAAAATGAACAAAAAAAACAAATTTTTCCATTGTATTATTCCAAAGATGCATTCGTATATTCACATGCCTGAAAATCAGCAATATTTTGACTCGAAAGAATCTTCAGAACCAGTCCTATGAGCGCACCTGAAAATAAAAAACACGATTAGAGAAAACAGAAACGTATGAGAAACGCAGATCATGAAAGCAACTGAAATAACCGATCACTCTACACAGAGATAAAAATAAATCAACCATGATTACAAAAACTCATATCAAACTTGGGTGCTACATTGATGCTGAGAAACACCGTATTTTACATAATGGCACATTCATTTTCGATTTCAGGCCATTCAATCATCATCTAAAGGCATTACAGATGTTAATGGCTATCAATATTCTGCACACAAGGCTACATATGCTTTTAAACGAAGACTATACTTCACCTTCCAAGTAGTTCGCATTAGGAGAAGGCAAAGAAAAGGGTAACTCAATCTCTAGAAACCATTTTAGCTGATGCTAAACTTTTTAAAGATAGATACAAATGACAAGAAACGGCAAATTTGCGATACAAATAGATGAAATAGAGGATAAACCAAGCCCTTAGCAACTGAGGCATAAACTATTCTCACAAACTCGCCAAAACGCGTGTCCCTCACCAACTATAACGCAAGCCACGCTCTCTGGCAGATAGTGGAGCTTGGTCTTCAGCATACAGAAAATAAGCAGCACGCACAGTCCTGTAAATAGAATAAGTTATCACAATCACAAGAATGATACGTATGTTGTAACAAAAGAGAATTAGACTGCAAAATTTGAATAAGTTTCTCAAAGTACCAACCAACAAGACAAAGAATAAAAAAATTTGAGGCAACTTTTAAATGGCATTTTTTCCATTATTTTCTTGTGTAATCATCCAAATATGTCCTGGTTACAAGGAAGAATAAAAATCTTTCAAAATGCATAAATCAACACTGCATAAAAACAAGATTTGAATCGTGTTTTCATAATTTATTCCAGCTAACAAGATTATGTTACAGATCTGACTAGCTTTCATAGTGAGCTACATTGCACAAACAGTATCACAATAAATAGTATAGGATAAATACACAAGAGGAGCATCTTGCCTACAGGAAATATATGAGGAGTACATACCTAACCTGCAGAAATAGCTATTATATGAGAGGAGTATCTTGCCCATCAGAATTCCAGGACTCTAGAGCAATTAAGGACAAAATTTTCAAAACGCCCAAACGAAATGCTATTGAAGATTTAACATACAACGATCTTGAAATTGATGTAGTCAATGCAGATCTAATTATTGGAAAGATTGATTCAAAATAGCACAATAAAAAGTATGACTAAATCACCAACTCAAATGATTCACAATTGCAATATGAACTCTCAAGTTTACAGAAAAAAGTTCCTGTGCACACACCCACCATCTCTCCTAACAATGGCAAACCCTTTAGTCCCAACCTGCAACAACAACCAGCCTTCTTCCATCTGTATAAATGAACTACTAGCTGGTACAAATGTACTAAATTACATGAACACACCTAATTTCTCCAACTGAGATCAAAATTAATATATTACAATACTATTATAGTTACAAAGTGACATGCTTTGAACTGCTCAGTACCTACAGAAGGGTTACAGGTTTACAGACACCATGATGCCTATTACATTTACTTCAACACACAACCCCTTTGTTGAGTCAAATTACTAAAATATGGAAAGATGCAGAATGAAATGAATCCTAAGAAAGAAATAACTATAGCATTAGCAATGCCTCTCAAATGAGCTAAAGTGTTAACAACTAGGCAAATTCAGCTCACCAAGAATGCACAAAATTAAGAAGATGGAGAGAGATGAGAGATGCTCCTTTTCAGCAGCTCCCACTGCAGGCAGATCCTCACTCTCAGTGCACGAGTTGGTCAGATTTCCAAGAAATTCAGTCCTAAATCATAACACGTAAAAGATGAACAGGCAAATGCACCATCTCATAAAGTTTAGATGTAATCCTCAACAATGCCACACAAATAGAAGTAAGCTTCTTAGCTACATTGCCCTCAACTATTAAACTTCATAGTGTTTTTTATAATAGTATTGCCCTATTCACTGATGTTCAAATAATGAAATGATCACATTTGTTCTGTAAGTAACTGATGAAATTTAAATTTTCATTTGTATGATTATCTTATTTTGTTTGTACATTTGTAACAAAATCAACTACATAGTTCTGTAAAGGCTATATGGGATCTGGAGACCTCTCTGACTATTAAAAAGGTTCCAAACAATAAAGTCAATGATTATAATTGATGAATCAAATAATATGAAAAAGAAGTCTGCATACACTATGTCTACAAAAGAAACATTAAAAAAATTCAATAAACTTAATGAAGAATTTTAACTCTGCACAAAGTTTATTTATTAACAGTAATATTTTGGTTCATAATTATTGTATTTTACTTCTGTAGAATTTGCTAGATTGTTCTTAGAATCTATGAAACATTTCAATGACTGACATCATACAATAAATAATTGAAAATTCTGTCAATGAAGCTGTACACGATGTAAATATTTCTAACAATATTTTGCACACAAGTTCCTTCTAAGTCTGGAAAAAGTATTATTCATAAGAATATATTAAGCTGCAATTTACTTCTGAACAGTAACTTGTTTGAAACAAATGAATTTTCCGAGGATGTCATTTATAAGGATAAAAATGTACCTGTAAACATGTTTCCAACATTAAAAACTTATATTTATATATGTGGTCTATTTTAATAGAGAAATACTCACTTTTCTGAATCATCAGCAGCAGGCAAGCAGTGTTCTGGATAGTATTGCACCAGCTGACGAACTGTATCCTTTGTGAGCTGACAAGCATCACCAACAGTCACATTACCAACTTTAAGAACAAGATTCTGTGAGGGAGGTTCTGTCTCTGCTTCTTGTTGACCATTGCTGTTCAGCTCACTATTAAGATTTACAGGTTCAGGAGGTGGAGCAGCACCAGTCAACTGCAGTGCTGAAACTCCATTTAAAGAGTTTGGGTTTTCTCCAGGTGTTATTTTTCCTTCTCCACTGCTACTATGAGGCAAAGGCTGACCCAAGGTTATGTCTGGTTTAACTGCATGTTTATCATCACTATTGGAGCTGATTGCAGCACTAACATCCATGCTGATGATGCCAGACTCACCCTCTGCTCCAGCAACTTGTTTATTTATAATGGTATTGATGTTTGGGCCTGAGCTTATACTTTGATTCTTCAAAACCTGCTGATACAAAAACAATTATACAAACTAGCAAGACTTATGGCAAGTTCTACACAATTAAACATATTTCTTTTAGATTTAAGACATATTTTAGTAATTCCTTATCTCATTAGTGCAAGGAAATTTGGATCTTCTACAAAAATATTGTTTTTTAAATATACCAAATTTGCAATGTTAATAACCCATATTACCACCATTTTATTTCCTACATATCTATTCAATATAATGTGACAACAGAGAGCAGTGCAAGCATAATAATATGCTACACAAACTCTCATAAAATATTAAAAAAACAACTATTTCAATTCTGATCTTGAATAGCTGACTATAAGACAAAATAAAACCATATTGAAAATTTTTTCACTTGTGTTTCTACCTTGGTTCATATTTCTCTAATGTGTTTCTTAGTAACTTCAGTACTAATCATTTAGAAAAGACATCCAGAGGAGACACTGAACAGCAACAGAGTGAACATTGATCTTCTTAAATATTAGAACAATTATGAGCAAAATTTTAACTTTTACACAAGATCCAGCTCCTATATAAACAAACTTTGGCATATGCAATATTATAGATGTTCTACTTCATTTCTAAAAACATTTTCACATTTTAAAAAACTTTTAGCCATTGAAAGAAATAACATTTGTATGTAGTTAAGTAATTCTTTTCTTACAAGAGACAACTTACTTGCCCAGTGTCTGGAGCTGCCACTCCACCACCATCAGACTGTCCATGCTGAGCAGCCTCAGACCAATTTGCAGAACTTGGAGATGCTGGACTCTCAAGAGGTTGTATGGCTAAATTTGAATTCAAAATAAAACAAAGCAATAAACCTAACCTAGTAATACTTTTGATAATTGACATTTCTAAAATAGTTATTTGTGGTTATTATTATACAATGTATAATCAATTCATCAAACAAAACTGAAAGTATGAAATTATTTTATTTAAATAGAAATAAACTATACAGAAGTGAACAAGATAAAATAGAGGTGTAATTTGACGTAACTGCATAATTGATGAACATGATTTCAGCAGGCAGAGAACAGAGGAATTGTTGCCCAGGTGATGACACATTGTAAGATGATGCTTGACTTTGAATAACATGCACAATAGTACAGATTAAAATCCATGCAACCTTACTGGGGAATGACTACAATAACCAAAAAATTTGCTTCACCTTCTAAGGGATGCATCGAGGTTCAAAATTTAATAAGGTTGTTTGGAAAATACTGTCCTTTAATTTCGAAATTCATTTCTATAATGGTATTTTCTTTGTATTGTTCACAAACTTCAATCAACTTAATAAATAGTATGGCCTTTTTAATAAATTTTAACCCAGATGTTCAATTGTCTCCCTTACAAAACCTGTTATTCCCTTTATTGTACTTCCATGAGTGCTTATTCTCACTTAATGCCTTACATCTGATGGCAAACAGAATTCGGCTGCCAAAACTTACATCAGAAAACACTCCAGTCCTTGGTCCATTCCTAAGGGCATACCAAGTTAAGGTAGTCTTCCCAGTCATGCTATGCTTCCATTTTTTCATACCATACACTTTCGTTAATTTTTCAATTTCTTTTTTTCACTGTTTACAATTCTACTCAAGTCCTTCACCACTATTTCTCAATACCAATGATCCACAGGTCTCCCAATCCTGACACAAACAATCTTCTGAACCCTATTTTCTTGCATGCCCCGGCAAATTTTCTCCCATAGACTTTCACTCCTATTCCATTCAAAAATTAGTTTAACCTTAATTTACTCATCCATTCGCTTAAAATACACCTTATAATTCAACACAGCCTCTATTATTCTTTCAGAGAACAACCGGGCTCACAAGAGTTACACGAGCCCGGACTACACATCCATACTACGACGTAGCATTCGTAAGTCTGACGAGTCAGACGTCAAACCGCGGATTTCAACAACTCCGGATGTTTCAGAAGTGGTGCAGAGAATATAATTCAATGTATCAAAGTTACAAGCAAAATAGCTCAAATCAGTGTTTTCGAACTAACAAAAATTTTATGCAAGATACATAGCAACTTTTCAAAACTAATTTTGTTCAAGTTTTAGGGTGATCAGAGTATTTAATTACTGATCCAATGATAAACTGGTAAAAACTGGATAAAACTATGAAAATATATATTTTCTTGACATTTTTAATGACTATTGGCCATCAAAAGTATTTAAAAATGTAATTGATCAATACAAATGTCTCAAAAATGTACTTAATTTCTTTTAGGATTCAATTTGTGAATGCATATTGATTAAATCAAGAGAATTATCTGTAGCTAACTTTAATTGAAATGCTCAAAACTGTTGTAGAACAAGTATTGGAGAAACTATTTATAAATTCTCTATTGTGATACTAAGTTTAACGTTTTTGGGCAAAAATAACATCATGGAGCATCCAGCAGCAACAACAAACCTCCAACGAAGTTAAATATTAGCCAAATGAAATCTAGCCTACTTCTCAGCTGTAAAATTTGTATTAAAAACACACAGAACTAATCCAATCATACGTGATATTTTGCGTGCTATTTAATGCAGGAGAGCTTATACGGAATACCAAGGCACATAAACTAAATTCTGCAACACCTTCACTTCAGTGAAGATTTACACTTTTATCCAAATTAGTAACCAGTTTAAAATCATCACATGTCTCTATGACATACTGCAGGCTAAATTTCAGTTTATTTTTGTTATTAACTTGTGATATATGAGCAAATTGGAATAGATAAACACAACTAACTTTATTTTAACTTAATTAATCGTAACATTTTGATTTAGTGTTTCTGCTTCGCATTTAGCCCACAGATATCTACTTTTTGATGAGTAAGATTCTGAAAATGCAGTTATCATACCTGAAAATTGTAACTGAGATATTTAAAAATCAAACTTTGAGTTGATATGAAAGGAACTGCTTTTCTTCATCCAACCATACCACGTGTCCGTTTTCTGTAGAAATTGATGATTGTACACATATTTGCGCATAGGTAATATGTACAAAATTATTGTGTACACTCTACAAATACGTGCACACAGATATATATATATATATATATATATATATATATATATATATATATATATATATATATATATATATATATATGCGTGTGTGTGTGTATTCTTTCGGCACCTGGTCTCTTATTCAATTAGCCTTCATATGCAAGAATACATGAACTCAGAGCTGCTCTCATTTTTTACAATGATGTAAAACCAAAGCTTCATTAATTCACTCATCATTTCTTGATGCATATATTCGCATGACATATACTTGGTATGTTAAGGCCCATCCATGTTATTTGAGACATGAGGTACATACATAGTTATTCAGGTGAAAAATTTTGGTGCTTGCATCAAAAATTTAAAACATCACGATGATGCTTAGGAAGGGCAATGGTTCAACATATGAATTTTAGTATAAAACACACAAATTCATTGAATCAATAATTTTGACATTCAATTTTGAAGCGGTTTTAATTAATTTCTTGCATGTATTGCTCATCCCCTATTTCAGTTTAGTATGATAGTAATAAAGTTAGCTCGTAATTCAGAAAACAGTTCATCTGTTGAGCCACCGTAACAATAATGTAATATCACTTTTATCATTGTTATAAGATTTCTAGTTTACATGAAAACAACAGCCAAAAATAGTCGAGATCTCATCGCTAATGCAGCGGTCTCAACAATGTTAACCCTTTCGGTCCCATAATTCAAATAGTCCGTATTTTTCGAAAACACCGGTTTTGATCAATTATTTAGGATACTAGCAAATAGGAAATGGGCAGTTTTCTCTCAAACAGGATTTGAATAATACATTATCATGGTGGCATCTCCAGTGGCCGTCAGGCTTTTGATGCACGATAATTCCTGTATACGCAAGGTAAGGACTGCGGCTACCAGAGATGGGATCGAAAGGGTTAAACGGTATTCCTCGTGTATTTCGAGCCTATAATTCAAAATAAATAGGTAACAAAGCACTCAATCCATCGCTCTCACAAAAGATAGCCAAATGTGACGTCACGGTCATAATCGGAGAGCAGCAAAGCCTCTGGGGTTTCAGCTGCCAACCCACTTACGGTATAGTGTCTTACCCAAGCTGACAGCCAATCAGGTATAAACGCGTCGTCTAGCTCGGTCATATTGCAGTTAAGTCAATAACAACGCTATGTATCGATACACAGTTCGAGGTACACATAAATCATCGGACACATAAATGCACAAAATTATAGGCTGACAGAGTCCAGCTCCAATTTAGATTTATGAGAGCAACTGACATTTTCCAAGAAACAATTGCAGAACATCCAGATTGAAAACAGAAAGTTCGGTTTCAGCAAGTATTTTATCACATTTCGCCTTCGTTACAACCACAAATGTTCAGAAAACATACATACATTTCAGTCAAATTATTGTACTTTGCTCAAGTTTAACGAATTATGTTACCATTGTACTACTGCTGTACGCTTTGCATTGTGATGCCCTTTTAATTCAGATGAATTTTGTGATATTAGTAAATTCGACATTACACAAATGCATTCCAATTACGAAAAATGTGCTGTCAATGAGGTTTCAACTATCTAATTCTTTGCCTTAATATGACTCTAATTCAATGGAATTATAAAATTACATGTATTTCGATCACATCTTGACCTAAGATTTGTTAAGTCAAACTCATGATATCCGTATTTCAAGCCGTCAGTTACTAAGGGCATTGTAAAAACGCTATACCTATTGAGGTATACAGGATGTCCACGAAAAATGTACACATCGGTATCAACGATACCGACTTCGTTTCGAAAATCAAGTAACCAAAATGATAAATTTTGAAACCTTAATATCAGTATCGTTGATACCGATGCATTCATTTTTCGTTGACACCTTATATAGAATTTCCACTATTTTACTTTATTCCAGTTACCAGTTTCAACCTGGTCCCTGTGAAGTCACGTATTTTAGTACATCAATCATTTTTACCCATTATACCCACTGAGCTGATGCTCTTCATATAAAATAAAATGAATTGTACCATATCTCACTGCACTGTCGTTTTCAGTTCATTCTGAACAGGAGACGCAAATGTTACAAAAAAATTAATACCATCTCAAATCTCCTCAGTATCACATTTTAATAATTCAATTAACAGCTTGACCTCGCACTCGTCAACTGGAATATATTTCCTAAACAGAATAAGGAGGAGAATAAATTGACCACGAATGAAATTTTGCTTGAATTCTATTCACTTAATCGTCCTGGAAGAATTAAACAACGAGATAATTTTTCCCTCTTTTCGTTATTAAACTAAACTCTTGAAACGAACCGAGAGTCAACACTACAACATAATTTATTGTGCAGGGATTTCCTAGTTCAGATTATAGATAATATTAAGGGTTCAGCCACAGCTGTTGCATAATTATGCAATGTGCCCAGTGTAAGTTTAGTGTCGATGTAGACGTGATTGAAATGGTCCTATTACGGCTGACAATGCATGCAAAAAAAACTAAATTGATAGACACAAGCCAGTATCGCACAGGAGAAATAAAAGAGAAACTCGAGTGAGTTAAACTCAAACACAGAGTCAAAAAACTCCCAACTAATGCTGGTGCAAACTTACATCATGCGTATGTTACTATACGACATGGGACTTCGGTATTGAACCAAGAATGGGCAAAACGGCTCGTTCCTATTGCCTTATTCTATGAGCTCTCATGTGTACATCCATGAATAAATTAATTCAAATTGTCTGTTGGTAACAATAGGAAAAAAAGTTTGAACAATTGGCAGACAACTCATTGAAAGGATTTTGCACTCAAAACAACTTGCCTTTGAGGGTTGGACATGGGACGATAAAAATAAATATACGAAGGTCCAGACGAGCACCTAAACTATACAATTTCTTCACAAAGAATACGCTTTGTGAAGTCTGTATTAAATTATAAGAGACACTCCTTCCCGAGAAGTCATCTACAATTTATGTAAAGGATTTAGCACTCGAATAATCTTTTGTTGAAGGGAATTTATAACAGCAATTTTTAAGTCGCGTCTAAGCAGCTTCACACTATGCGCGATACCACTGAAACAATTTATAAAATTGAAGTATCATGCGCGCCATTTTTAGTTTGAAGATCGTTTATATTAGTCAAGCCACTCGTTTCAAGTTACACGGTAATGATCAAGACTTTCGTTCATTTCTCATGCATAAAAAAAGGTTAATTAAAAAGATGCTCACCTTGATAACATATTTTAACAATAAGTAGCTAATTCTAGTCTATCATACACGAAATTCACACAAGTTTACCGATGATGAATTAGAACCTTCGTAATTCTTCAATAATAATCTAATAAGGTACATAGAAAGGTAAAATTGGTAAAATATTTATCGGGCCAGGCATTTATGCATCAAGATTTTTTTTTGTCCGTTACGACTAGCAACGCGGATGTGTTACTAATTCTTCTTGGATTACAGAACGCTTGATTTCCAAAAGTGTAATTGTTTTGACAGCAGAACGTTTGAAAATAAATAGTTACGTTTCCATAAATGTGTATTTTACCTATTATCTGAGCAAACGTTTAGATCGGAAAATACGATTAGTGATTTTTTTCGGTAAAACGATATCAATAAATGCGAATAATTTGTTAAAATATGATTTTTGATATCTCTTTCCTAATCCACTATAAATGCAATTTTTTTAAAGATTGAATATAATATAATGAGTTAAATTCACAAATGTTATTCAAATATCACATGAAGTGAGTTTTATCCCATTATGAGCCACTGATAATTCCACCACCCAAACATGTCAGAAAACGTGACAACTGTTAAATAGATATATTATACATAGCTCTAGAGCCTCTATACTTAAAGGAGTATGCAACAAACTCTAATCATCTTTACTTACAGAATGGATTGAACGACCCTATTTCTTTACTTTCCTGAAACTCAATACCAATGCGATCAAATGTAAAAATTTCGTACGATTTCAAAAGCGAAGAGTTAAAGTTCATTTCATATAGAACAAATAACCGAGAGGAGCAACACATCCAACATTTTATAACTCTCAGATCAACGTTAGCGGATCGTAAACTTTATTAGAAACACAAATTAACAGAACAGTAAAAGCAAGTGATAGCTCAAAAATGCTCATGCTGAACTGAGGGACTGGGAGAGCTAAGTAAAAAGTTACGTGTAGGTCTACCACTTTCACTCTGCTTTGAAGATGAAGGAATCAAAGCAAAAATGTAAGCAATTTTACTCGGACAAGAAATTGCCGAAGTTATCACTCGTACACAACCACGAAACGTGAGCTGCCGTTCATAATTCAGTAGACATCTGAAGTTACACCAAGTTATTCATGGAAGATGAATACTCGAAGTATTCAGTTCAGAAAGTTAACATACTCGAGTTGTTGCGAGGAGTTAGTCAAAGGCAATGAATGAATAAAAACGTCATTACGATATAGTAATCCTTCATTTAATAAATGACACACTAATACAAAATCAAATATAAGGAATGTCAGAATCTTAGAAGTCGGTGCAAGGCTTATCGAATGATACCGTATTGCTTAGTAGTCCAAAACATAGAGCAAACCTGAGGACATTAGATCAAGCATATGAACACTTCAACTTTGATGAGAATGTTTCAAGTCACGTTTTGAAACTTTAGCTGATATCATGCAGGGCAATTCACTAGGTTTCGAATATGTGTGGTCACAACCTAATAATGTTCATATACAATAGATTTCTTGAAAATCTTTTAAGTCTCCTAGCAGCCTAATTCTTCCTTTCAATCTTGATCAGTTGTACTACCGTCTATTATGCAGCACAACAGCTATCGCTACTTGAGAATTGTACAAATGACAAGTACGGAAAATTTTCTCAGATTGCTCGCACACGAAACTTCAAAACCAAAATTCTGAATATACACTTGGTGTACAGAATGAGCTTGAAATGTTTGTCGGTTTGGTTTTGCATTCACAAATTTAATTTATTTTCATGTTGGATGAAGTTCAAACTCTACATAAAACAATCCAGCAATCTTTTCCAGTGCACTTGATTTCGTTTGTGACAATTGGCATCGCACCAAACGGACTGATGTTGAATTTACAGACTAACTTGTGAGAGGAGGAATGTGGTGTTGGATGAAGAAAATTAAAGCAGAAAATCTTTTTGAATTATTTATTTTGTACTGAGCTTTCTAGGTATTTACATGTTTCAACATTTTGAGCAAATAAACTATGCGACTGAAAGAGCAAAATCAAAAGGTGAGCCTTGAAGACTGATCTCGACACCGCGAAGCCAGGGTAATGAAAAGCGCACAGTTCACATCTTCGTCTGCTCTTCTATTTTCTCCTCGTGTGCATTCAATATAAAAAATAGATTAAATGGGTCGATGAAATACGAAAAAGGGTTCTGAATGACGGCTGCATAAAGGAGGTTTCCGAGAATAACGTTTCCGACCGATTTCAGGAGCCCGTATGGCGGAAAATGCTGCACTCGAGGACAAGGGCTCGTAAGGCCGGGCCTAATGATATTTAGAACACACATCTATACTGTACATGTAGACTTCACACCTCGACTAAAGTCTATAAGAATGAAGTATAGATCTATACAGTGCAAATACGCCGCGCGCAGCTTAAAATCCCTCGTTCTAGAGCTGCAGAAGAAATGAGTAAAAGAAAAAAATCGAATCTCGCCATGAAGCAAAATAATCACGATAACTCAACATGAAACACAAGGACGTTTGGTCGTCCTCGTCCAGAAAGCGAAATGCCCGTAGTTACAAAGCGGATACAATCCAGTCTGAGTTTGCTCGGTGGCTTGTTAGGGTTTTGTAAATGAACTGCTATAATACTTTAGCGTAGACCTTCAATAGGCGTACAAAAGTTGCACAGGTCACACAGTGATTATATAGTCCGCTGTAAATAAGTTGACACGTTCCGAGTACTAAATAGATTATTTTTCTACGTGAATCGCTCCAACCCTACTTGAAGATTGTAAGTTGCGCAGTTATGATGATCATAGAAGCAAAAATACGAAAAATTGAGGACAAAAGTCATGGATCCAAACACACGGCCACTTTAAGTTTAGTTTTCACAATCGTTGACTTTCCTAAAAGCTGAAGTGAAATACAGCGCCATCAAACCTTTTCATTATCCCGTTACTATAGAGAGCGACGTCCTGGACAGTTCGTTGAGCAGACGCCTGAGTTGGAACTCTTTAATAATTTTTCTTCGTCGACCAATTTAATAGGGACAGCGCATGCTCACCCCCACTACACGTGGACAACACAAGGTTGATGTTGAATCGGTCGTCTCTGGTATTATCATGACAGCCAGAAAACAGATGCAAACACTAAAATAAATAAAGATTAACCCTTTCGGTACCATGATGCAAATATCAGAACCTTTTCAACATATTTAACATCAAATTTAAAAAAAATATGCTTTGTGATGTTTTACGGTCACTGCATTGTCCTGATCAAACTGTAGCTTGCACTGCCCTACCAGCGTTTGCACAGACACACGTGTTGCTCTGCATCTTAATAGGCGAAAAATGACTGCGGCTACCAGAGATGCCGTCAGTACCGAAAGGGTTAAAACTCACTTCCCAAGAGCAAGCGAACGGAACTCCAGCTTCTCCAGTTTGAGACAGAAACAGCAGCAATTTTGTAGTTAATACAAATAAAAGGGAAACATATTTCCAAAATCTAATAAAAATACAAAATAAATGATAAACAATCAGAGAATGTAACTTGAAAAGATCCAAAAAACGTAATACACTATTAATGAAATCAAAAGTGACGTGGGCATGGGCATAAAATACAGATGCCCCGAACTGTACTGCCGAGTGCTTGTTAATGTTTACGCTTACGCATATCCTTCCAGCACGTCTATAATTTTAATGATTATCTTACCAAACATATATTAATCTTCCGATTCTTTCGTCAGCCACATGCACATGGAAAAAGTACATAAATAACGTAGACGGATCAAGATGAAAAAAGAAAAAAACGGCGTTGAAATGAAAGAAAAAAGTTCAACGGGTAATCAATCACTTGTGTCACACAAAAGAAATGAAAGAAAAAAGTTCAACGGGTAATCAATCACTTGTGTCACACAAAAAAAGCTTCAGCGGAATGTTGGTGCAAGAAATGACAAATGCCCGCACAGAACGAGCTTGATGGAATCACAGCAATACTTCACAAAACCAAAAGATTTCGCCTACACACAAGGGTATTTCTACAAACCCTCAGTGTGGTTCAGAATATCGTGCCCTGAATTTAGGGTAAATTGTATCATTTCAAGAAGTTCCATGCCTCATCACTGCCACACAGAGCGCAATAACAACCATGCTGCAACTTATTTTTAATGAAAGGGAACTGAACGACAATGGTCCGGTGAATACTGCTGCAAAATACTACAAATAGCAAGACATCGTCAGCACAATTTTAATGTTATTATACGGTGTGAAGAACAGAATACCGTTATCAGAATAAATCGAAATGAAGAATGTTATCAAAATATAAATAAAGCAAAAACAGAAAATTTCCTTAAAATTCAGTGTGTCGCCATTAAGGGGTTTTAATATTTTTTCGGATTAAGTTTCCGTCACTTCTTTGCGAGTATTCCGCTATCAAAAGTTAAGCAAAATTTGAAACTTCTAACGAAAATTTTGTAAAACATTCGGTATAATGAACAAGAGCATCAAGATCATCCACGGCGAACAAAGAACAGGCAAACTATAGTTGAAAAACAAAATGCAAAGGCAGCAATAATTTCCTCTTTTTCATTCGTAACACCATTAATAACACAATTCCATTAGGTCGAGAGGCCAAAGAAGATTTGATCCACACCTCGAGATTACATCAGCAACAGTAACCAGACCATTATTTGACTGAGCTCATTATGGTAAGAGGGAAATAGAGGTTCCCTGATATCCTTTTCAGTTACGGTACCAATACGTGGGCGACAGAATTAGACGCGTGTGATCATCTCTAAATTAAATTTAAACTTCAAGTTACAACAAGCATTTAGTAGTACCAAGTGCGGAAATAGCTGCGCTTGCCACACAGCTTCCCAGCTCCTGCTTAAAGTTGTAGTCCAAGCAACAAAAGTAGCTCCATCGTTGACAATCAGTAATAGGAACAGATCCAGAACAGCCACTCTTCAAGAACAATACATCAATGATAAGTACTGCAGCAGTTAGGGTTAGGTATGCAACTAGTGTTTTTACTATCCCAGGTAATCTTTGACATCGGTTATTGCAGAGTGGAGTTGGTGCAGGGTGTCCAAATCAACAATATCTCAGTTGATGCAAGGAAATTTCTAACTACGCAGAAATAACCATTGCTTAATGGCTCGGATCAACATTTACCACTTGCACAAGCTATTTTTTTATTGATACCCAGTACCCATGCCAATACCGTGAGAAACTGCAAAATATCTCACAAATTATGGCAACAATAAACAGCTTCATAATGCGACTAACACTTCAATATACCCAATATTGCAAGAATCAGTGATGAATGGGAAAAAATTGTCACGCCGAGCATAAATACAGGCAACCATGTGACTGGAATATAATTTCTGCATTTCGAATAATTTAAAAAAAAGCATCACAAACGAGTCTAGTATGATGAGCAACCCACAGAAGGATGGGTCGCTAGATACTACAGTGTCAGAAATTTCAGTCCAGGTAGTGTTAGCCCGCAGAAAAACTTGTTACGTTTCAGTGAGACATACTAGATAGACTCAATTATAAAGCTCATGCCACTAGTAAATATCGAAATAATGGAGGACAGATTAGACAGAACAGAAGATACCCTTCACATCCATTCTAATGGTTTAGTGTCAGTGATGAAAAATTGAAAAATGTGTTACAACAAAAAATCGAAGAATGAAATATAGTATCTAATACACTTTGGAAAAAGTCGTGTTCATGGGATTCCAGTTTTCCTCATAGACGCAGGGGAATAACAAGGAAACGCCGTAATTAACACGAGCAATCTTCGAGCAGACTCTTGCAATAAGTGTTGCTGATTGTAAGCCGAGTGACCAGGTTTCCCTCCAAACTGGACAAGAAGAGGCACTATCACGACCCTTATAATATCGGAATGATCTTAGGTATTCTGTCTGTCCATGGAGAGCGCCAAGTCCCAAGATACTAGAGATGACAATTTCTTTCAACGTACACTGTGAGAATAAGAAGGCACAGAAATAGAGACACCTATGCCGGATGTCGATTTCAATGTAAGTATAACAAACGAAAATTATTAAAGGCCTATCAGAATAAAACTTAAGAAGCACCCGGACAAATTACTGTCACATGCCCGAAGGGTCCATGGAGACACCCTTAAGCTCAAGTTCCCCAAGAAACACGTTGTTGACATCAACCGAAATTTAGGCAACACTATGATTTTTTGGCCATCTTAGCTTGCCACTACAAAACGGATCGAACATTCCATTTTAGGTTAAGGTATTTATGTTTTTTAACTTGACGATTCTGACAAAGGATATGGTTGAATCCAACAGGAAAATTAACAAATTTTGAAACGTGAAAACACCTGCTTGTGAGCCAATATTTCAATGATCACGGCGTAAATGATCCGCGATGATGTTGTTGTAACTGAATTCTAACGAAATTTACTTGAGATCTTTTTCATGGACAAAAACTGGAGATATATTAATTTTCAATACTCGACACCTATGTTCAATGGGAAGACGAAAGCTGTCCGACGCGTTCTGATCAAGAATGGGAGGTACGAAAATTTTCTGTTAGTCAGTGCTAAAATACACAAAGCTGGTCGCTAATGTGTGACCCTTCCTTCACCTTCACTACTGGTGGATACTACAATTTACATGTTGATTGAAAAAATGATTTGAGACTTTTGCTAATGAAAACAGTTACAAAATTTAAAATATATATATTTTGAAAATAAAAAATGGATGAATTGGCAAAATATGGGGAATAAAATATACTTCATTCACGAAAGGCTGAGCTTAATTTATTAAGCTTAGTGAAGCCACAACTTTAGTTAAATGATTTCAAGTTACAAGTGGAACACGTCAACAGATATAATAATGAACTGGAAATCGCGCGCACCAGCAAGTCAAGGAAGTTCTCATAGCATAAACCAAAAAGTTCGGTGGCTTAGTACGTCTCTTAGTTGGTTACATTTTCAACTCAAAAGCCATTAGTGTATAAAACATTGCACTGTAAATTTCAATTTCCATATTTGGGATAACTCAAACAATTTTTGTCATTAAGCAAAACATTTTTTGAGATCAAATGTGCCTAAAGAGTTAGGCTTCACAGAATGTTTCAAACGTAGTCAAAAATAAAAAAAGAAAACAAAACAGTCGACATCCCGAGTTTCACGAAACAACACATCGTAACAAAACAAAGAATCGTTTGCAAATAAGCAGGATGGAGCTGGTCCATTCTGTCAACTTCCGTTAAAACAGAAACAAAACGCTTTCCAGCTTTGAGTTGAACGCTTCATTACACACGTATTATAAAGCACGACATAGCTTGCTTTAGTCGACTACACAGTGAGAAAATCCATCTGTTACGATGCAGAGTTCCAACATCAGACGTCTCCCACCCAACACGATAATCACAACAACTTACAGCAGTAATTTTATCCCATTGTTGAATGATCGTCAATTGTATGTAATCCTTTCTTGATAAGAACGCTAGACGTACCTATGTCAAGATTTTAACATTGCTATTGCAAAATCGTAGTTGACAGTTCGGATCACACTCATGAAATTTTTCTTATCTACTTGAAACAAAATCGAAGAAAATTTTGAAATTCCCCAGATGATGTGAACTCACAACCAGTGCAGGCTGAAGTTATGAATAAAATTTGAAGATAGATCGATAGATCTTCCGGACGACCACCTTAGTTCTATTGGATACCAGCAGTAAAATAACGAAATTAGAAATGCCAGAGCGAGTGCATTCACTTCCGAAAACGAATGAAAAAACAAGAAAGACGTACAACAATAGCCACATTCGGCAGGTTACTTTCACAATACGTCGACCAGTCCAAGTGAGAATTAGTGTTACCGTCAAAAATTATATTTCACCAAGCCACTATGCCTTTCATCCGGGTATTAGCAACGGTTTAACTTATCAGAAAATTTGTATGAGTCAAGGTTCATGGATTTCCTTGAAAAAAGATTGAATAATTCATTTCAGACAACACATACACGAGTCAATTGCAAGGACGTTCAAGAGACCACGCAGAGCAATAAATGGACACGACACAAAGCTCGAGGACTCACACGACCTAACCTTGGTTACTACCTAGCTACATTATAAGCGTTGTGATGGTTCCTACCAGAAACTTTACACCAAAACGACTGTCCCGCATAGCGAAACAGACATCACCAAGCTGCTTATGTACATTTATACAGTACTATTTGATTAAAGAACTAGTGTCAAGTCATACGTCAAGATGGCCTTCCTATATTCACGATTCGAGGAGCGCACAAAGACAGACAACAAAGGGAGAACTCGAGCCAAATGTTGGCAGATATAGGTTTTTATTTTTAATCTTGTACCCATACAAGACACAGATACTATGATGACCGATACCACAAATACCACACGATATCGATTGTTCGTGCATGACAATACCCATACTGATGGCTTTATAATGACCAACATCATTTATATAGCTTGATGCGGGTGTTCCGTGCAGAACCAGACCAATACGAGATACCAATATGAGAACTAAGATGCCTGAACACAAGTACGCCACTACAGACAGGAGAGGGAGGTATAGGTATTGGCGAGTCCACAGCACGTCCAAAGCGGACAGACCACAGAAACGTTTCCAGTACACGACAAGCTTAGGCAACATGTACAACTGATCAATAAAAGAGCTGAATAACGATAGATGTAAGGAGAGTTCCCAAGTACTATGCAGACGCTGGTTGACGTGGCAATGAATGGACATAGAGTACGGTGAGTTCATGCAAAATTTCGTAATTAAATAGCTTCGCACAAATCATTAATGAATAAATATAAATTCTATTTCCATAAACCCTAACTTTTTTCTGAGTGCATGAGTGAATTTCAGTTTTTCTGATATATATTAACGAAAATGAATCGCAATCAGACTAGCAGGTATTCATTTGTGAGCAGAGATTCTTTAAGCCCAAAATAGTTTCTTTCTAACCTGCCATGACCATAAAGCAGCCCGTACGAACAAAGCAGTAGTTTTACACCCACACCACCAACACCAGTCTTATCTGGACTAGCCCTGACCTACGCCACGTGCAGGACAGTGCTCATGGTCATAGTTGCTCTTCTGTCAAATTAATAGTACAGAGTTAGCTTTTTGCACCAGCCAACTCTGAAATATCAACTGTACTTAAAACATGGGTTTGTATGAAGGCCTGAGAGAGTCTGCATGAGCCTGGAGTTAACTTTGAAAACATTTACTCCATCAATAAAATATCTGACGTATTGGCAGCAATTAGAATTTTGCAACACAGCACGGTAAAATATACGTAATTTTTTGAGGCGCTGCACCACATGACCAATGTTTTGGGGTACTACACCACATGACCAAATTTTTGAGGTACGGTACCACATGACCAATGAGGGAGGATGAAAAGCGTGAACACTGGAGCACCAGAGAAGCAAGCCTTTGAGACGTAAGAAGTTGACACGCTTGTAGATAAACACACATCAAGAAAGTATGCAAAGCTAATAATTTAAGCAGTTATCTCAAATATAAATAGAAACAATGAGAGAGAATTTCTATTCCGCTAGAATTTCATGCGAATTATTGATCAAGAACTTTTCTCATACCCGAAGCCTTCATCATCTCAGACACAAACGCACATTAAAGAAACTACAGTAAGTGACCCCAGAAGCCGTTACTTTCGCAATTTTGTCAGCTAAACTATTAAATGACGAGGCAATAATTACCAAGGTAAATAATAAAAATTGCAGGAACAATCTCTGCATGCAATAATTATTGATATTTTTCAGATACCTGAATGCTCTATTCGCTTCAAACTATGGTATTATAATATTGCTGGTTTAACTACCTTCAAACTATGGTAAGAGCATCCTCGGTGTTTAAGTCTCACCGTGATTAATTCCTGTACACAAAACTGGGGAAAGCAGCGCCCATCGCTCGCAGAATACGAGCCCAAATCCATCACCCCAACGGTCATATTAGTCAAGTTATGGTGTTTCTGCACGGTCAGATTACTTGGTAAGTTCACCTAGAGGGCTTGATGGATTCATAAAGCCCCTGTGTACGGACACGCGAGAGCCCCGCACCAGAAAATTACGTCCTGCAGCCCTGCTCATAACGCTAAGCTACACCATCGCCACGTCAACCAACACAACTACGCTCAGTTACATTTAGCCTGGAAGCAAAACACGTTAATGAATTCATTAATAAAGCATAAAATCGAAAAAATTTCGTATTTACCTTTCGTCAAATAGAAAATGGAAGAGAAAACAGAAGTCAGTGGCTCTACGACATCTCAACAATCTGCTACACACAGCGTCAAGATTTGATTATACTCGAAAACGAACACGGAGTGCTTCAAACTTGCGTGTCCTATTAGTAGAAACTCTCAATTTAAAAAAGTTTATGAATAACAATTTTAGAGATCTTTTTTCTTTGTGAGTTCACTACAACTGCGTTAATTTCTATGAAATGAATCTTTACAGTCAATAATCACCACGGTCGATGTAAGAGAGTTAACAATTTACATGGCGTTCGCGTCATGAACCACAACAATCTTACTCTATGTCAGGAGCTGTACAAGCAAACGCCTCTGTAACGTGCCAGCAGTTCCTGTCAACACTGAGACTTCCAGCGTGCTATACGAGGCGGGTCAACTTAGGACTCCGAGGAAACTTTGCAAGAATGTTTTTTCATTTAGTTATACAAGCTAATATCAGAAAATGTAGCAATAACCACAAGAATATGAAGAAGTAGCTGTCGATGCATATTGCTTGTAGGGTTTGCCATCCCTTGAAGAATTGGATCATGTACATCAATGAAATACAAGTCCTAAATGACCTCAGAGAGAGAAGTAGCTCCGACTGGTCCACGAGAACTCTGAAGAACAGATTTCTCGGTAGATTCGAGTGAAATGCGGGCCACAAAGCAGACACGCAGACACTGACCATGGCGGCCAGCGTGCCTCTGCCTCACAATGGTCAGCTATCCCTGAAGAGGTATTGGTCAAGTTTGGCACATCTGACTACAGGCACAGCAGTGGTGGTAGTTGTTGTCGTGCTGCTGCTCTTGTTGCTGTGCACAATGTTATTGCGAGTTACGGGGCCGTTACTCACGCTATTGTTGCCGTTATTGTTTTTCACAACGCTGTTGTTCGTCGAGAGGCTCAAGCTTCTGTCTCCAAGCACGCGATACCGAGAAGAGACAGCAGGAGTCAGTGAGCCGCTTGAACTACCGTTGCTGTTGCTTCTCAAATGTGCGCTCTCAAGGGCATTGCAATTGTTTAAAGAAGATGAATGGCTGGAATTAGAAACGAGCCTCTGGTGGTGAGAAGTTCTACTCACGGCCGGTGAGGTACTAGTTCTAAGAATTGACGAAGACACAGCAAAAGACGAACTAGTCAATTTGTTAGGGTTATCTACACTATTTACAAGAGCAGGACTATCGCTAGTGCTGCTCGGTCTCGCAGTAGCGAGAGTCAAAGGTTCGTTCACTCCACTTGAAGTTGGAACACCTTCACTGACTTTCACTTTATTACTAGAATGATCACTGGATGTCGTCCACACATTTTCACTATTTGCTAAAAAAGTACCACTATTAACCACATTAACACTGTCATCTAAGCCTGCAACAGTTCTCACACCAAGTTCACGGGTTGTGGCAGAACTGTTACTCAGCGAGGCATTTAACAAAGTAGAATATAAAGAATTTGCTATACTAAAATTACTAGAAGATTGCTGGGAATTACTTTGAAGACGATGATTGAGAGCAGAGTTTGACGATGAGAGGGTCGGGATGTGATGGTGGTGAGGAAGAGGTGACGGAGTGACTGAATCAGAGAACGATGACTCGACTTCCATCACTTCGTTATCACAGGAGGAACTTGACTGCGGCAGTGAGACGCAGCTGGAGCTTGACACATCACGCACCGTGAAGCGAGAGCTCAAAAGCTGAGAGAAACTAGTGGAATGTTGCGTCGAAGGCTGTGGCTGGCTGGGAGAACGATCAGGACTAAAAACAGGAGGCAGTTCTTGGGAATTGAGCAGCAATGAATCGCAAGCTTTAGAGTCGACCCAACCAAGGTCGTCCGAACTTAAACGAGTAGCACCCAATAGAACGCTGTCATCTTCCGCAACAGGGTGTCTAGAGTCCGCACCAAGAAAGACGTTGGAAGCAATGATTTCTACATCAGAAGTCATTCCTTCATAGTCCCCTTCCAGAACTTCGGCAGAGAATACAACCCTGTGGACTTGGTTCGGGTCAGACGGAGAGGCTCTGCCGCCGCTATCGTCAGCGTCACTGTCACTCTCGTTCTTGACCTCCACATCCGCGACGGTGGGAGCCCTGAACTCAGGAAGGCTTGAGGAGACGTTCTCATTGCCAGGACGCCTGTGGCACAACAGCACCCATCAACATACACCCACACATGCACGTAGCTATACACAACCTGTGCACGCCATGTAATATGCGAATAATATGCATCACAGGCATGCTTAACCACTGCTTTCCAATTCATAAGAACGATTCGTTTATATTGTCATGTGTTTATGTTAATGAGTCAATTTTCAAACATTTTCTGAACAAGCTACTTGGCTTGGACACAAGTTTATATTTTATCGATTTTTTTACACATAAACACAATTAAAACATTGCTGGAATGTACCAAATAGTACATAAACCTAGAAAATGAACCCAAGGGTTCAGATTCAATATCTTGAAGTTCAAATGTAATCGTTTCTAATGTCACAAATATGTTTAATGAAACTGGCACATCATCGCAGCGGGAAAATTTCCGAAAAAACTGATGGGGTTATCAAGAAAAAGCTATTGGAGAGCGAACAGAAAGCGAAGTTTCGATATCTGTGAGGTGATAACAACGTCCCAGGCTTCAAATAGGAAGCAAAGTAAGTGGCACAATTTGTTGAAGGTTTTAGGCTCATTAAGAAGTAAGCAGCTGCAAGCCACAACGCGACCAACGTCTGCCCTAGTCTTGATGACGGAGCCACTAACCAGAGTGCAGTAGCTGAGTGCAGTCTGGCGAGCACATCTCGTGTGGGTGCAGAGAGCCTCACAGCGCAGTGGTCCACTGCTGCAGCTGCGGTCGGTGCTGTGTCGTCCAGACACGCGCTGCTCACGCGGTCTATCCAAATCCTGAAATGACATTTCACTATAGAGGTACTTCGACTACAATGAAATAATTGTTCAGTATGGCAGCAGCTTAATCCGATTAGATCATGGACTCGTCTCCGAAGCTCCAACAAACGTGAAACAAGAAGAATCCAATTAGATGCGTAGGTCACGCACGTCAGGATGCAGCATATATCGATTCGAGATTGAGCTGTTCCTAGTTGGCTGCTTTACGATATACTGGTAGGTTGCATGGGTCTCATGCTCCGTACAAAAACAATTAAACAGGACACCTGAGACATCTTTTAACTTGTTCTAAAGACTGTAGATCCTGACTGTAAACACTACCGAAACTAATCACTTGAGGAATTCATGACGTATATTTGTTAGGCAGATTTTTCGCATACCAAAATTTTTAAAATAGCTTAAAATACAAGTAAAGCTTGAATAAATAGGGCGACATGCAGATGATTCAAAACAATGTTAAACTCGGATGTAGCTTTGAAGCAGGTATTTAAGCAGCACGGCGCTCATTTTCTTGAGAATCACCAAATCTAGATACTAACGCAGAGAGCTGTGATAATAGGTGACCTGATTAGTAATAAGCAGCTACCCAGACAACCTCTGTATTATTTTTGAGTTGCTTCCTGGCTTCTAAATACAAAATCTCGCTCGGGAGCAAAGTAATATGAATGCAAACAGAAATTATTTTTCAGTAACAAATACGAATTAAACAGCGAGTTATACAAACGTTATTAAAAAGCAAAAATTGCAGTAAAAGAAAACCTGTATCAAAATGATTATCGGAGCTCAAAATTCGCAGTTTTGATAATATTTGGAATCGTTGTAAAAGTGATGCCACAGACAAATTCAAAATACGTACACAATATCCGACATACATGATCATAAATTCCATGGAAGTTTATTTTAAATACATTTTACTTTATTATTCAAGAAGATACGGGTAAAAATTTCCTATAAATAAATTAACTGTAAAATCCTCAACTACTAAGCCAATAGCTGGCTGAACTAACTAAGCTCCATGGAAGTCTGGATGCGAGAGAAAAATCGCTGAGATGCGAGTACCTTACAAAAACGATGCAAAATTCCGCCCTAAAGAAGACTATGTTAAAAATGTGGCCCTTGACCTACCAACGTAGAAATTAAATGTCTAGATGTATTCTTTGTTGTTCCAAGCACATATTCAGCTCACAGAGTCTCAATCGTATGGAGGTCCCACTTGTCATAGCCGTTGAGCCCAGCCATGTACTGGTGCTAATTTTGTGAAACATGTTCAGGCTCGATCCTATATAAATATGTTTGGCTTTGGAGGCACCTTATTTGATAATTTACGAGCTAACCTTATGGTACATTGGAACAAATGCAAAGACTTCCGATTTTTCAAATCGTTGTCATTGACAATACAAAACGGATGTCACACAGCTAACAAACCTTCAAAAAATATTTTATTTAAATTTCTAAAATTATTCGACACGTATCTCTTGAAACTGTCGTTTAAAAAGCATAAGACAAAGCTCAAGGCTTCACTGGATAGGTTATCAACATCATTTCCGTCTGGTACAAAAGTATTTGATACTATGGAGTTTAGAAAAAATAATAAACCTAAAGATAATAAATATTATTCAAGATAATAAATATTATAAATTAAATGACGTCGTTAGCTCTCAGTGAAAAATTAATCGTAAGTGAATTCAGCGAACATCAACAAATTCACGAGAAGGCTAGTTAATTACAACTTTTTCTCAAGAACATCACGTCAAACTTACAGAGACTATTATTATTTTTTACCGTAAGTTCGAATTGAAGAGAGATAATCCACCCTCGTTATTCTTTGGACGACCAAGTTTTATAAATGCTTTGAAAATGATTGACCGAATGTGATGAGGTAGTTGAGAATTGTTGGAACCTATTCTCACGTACATGCTTACCTTTACTAACATTAGAGCTGAGTTCATCATCAAAAACCAACCAAAATAATAAACAACTATTTAAAGAGAAAATTATCTTCAACAGAAACAAAATGCAAAAACACTGACCGTCCTCCCCTGCCGAGCCGCCGTCTGCCCAACGTGATGTGTCGCGACCTTGGAACTGCAGGAGCCGGCACCGACCCTCTATTATTATATTTATTACTATTATCATTAATATTACTAGTATTAGGATAGTCAAGAGGAGGAGGAGGAGGAGGGGGAGAAGGAGGCGGGTGGTCAGGGGATGACTTGATATTGAGGAGCAGCGAAGGTATGGGCGCTGTTCTTGAATTTGACGATGATAACAACGCTGGATTTGGCTGACACATGACACTGGATGCTAGTGACGATGATAACAACGCTGGGTCTGGCTGACACATGACACTGGATGCTAGTGACGATGATAACAACGCTGGGTCTGGCTGACACATGACACTGGATGCTAGTGACGACGAGTCAGGTAACACTGATGGACCCGAGGATAATGAAGATGGAGTGGTGGAAGGAACGGGCCACGAAGGTCCTCCGTACCGGGACCCTAATGACGGCCCTGGTAACCGTGAAGAATTGGACGTCTGCTCCAAGGGCGCAGACGTAGAAGATATTAAAGGTGGACATTGTTGTGAAGATGTCCAGCACACAGAGGAGCTCAAAGAAGTCTGTGCCGAAGGCTCAGAGGAAGAAGAAGAGGAAGGAAGGGATTGCGACCAAGGAAAACTAGACGAGGAAGGTAAGAGAAGGTGAGGAGGTGGTGAGGAAGGAGGTGAGTGCAGTATGGGGAACTCTAGCGTGTGTAGAGAAAGAGGGGAGGAAGGAGGGGAAGGACTGAGAGGGCAGTATGAGGGAGGGAGGCTTGTGAGGGAGAACTGGGTGCGGTTGGCTACCCCTCCTCCCTCGCGAAGGGCAACCCGTACTCCGTCCTCAGAAGGCTGAAACAAAAATATATATTATGAACTAAAACACAATGACTGGAGAATAAACAAGTCACAGTACATTTACTTTGATCACACCAAAGACAACATTTGGTAAAAAAATTACTAACTCAAGCTGAATAACCAACTTATGGTAGCACTTATTCTAATGCTTTTTCTGTTCCACTCTTCCTGTTCTCACAAAACTAGCTTCAATTGTATGCATTATTTTTCAAGAATAGCGCAGAATGAGTAGCTATTACAAGACGAGTTATTCCATATTTGTTTTGATAAAAAATCAGTACCCTTTCAGTAGGCAAGTGATCTTTTGTTTTACAACATGTGAAAGATGTGTGTGTCGTAATCCAAATAGCATTATCGTATCGAGCGTTGTAGACCAAAAGAAGTACAGATAAATTAAATTAGAACATGTCATGAGCCTTTCGTTAGCAGCATGGCTGTGGTGCAGACTTAGCAATAATGATGTAACTTAGCAATAATAATGAGTTCAAGTCCAACAAATTGCTCGTTTGGACTTTGAAACAGGAAGTCTAGAGACTTCCAGCACTATTAAAAATGTCGTTCACTGAACAAACTTTCCTACTATGAATCATCTCCAATACACACAGCATAAGAGTCAAAACACTACAATTTCAGTCAGGTTTGCAACAAATTGAAGAATAAATTATTCAAAGTAGAGTGATGTGTCCTATAAATTAGAATATTGGGTTAATGAATACGAGACAAATGAGACGAATGGCAACTGCTGAAATTATGACCCTGTGAACCTCACTAAAATTAATGAAAAGTGCATGCCAATAAATCCAATGGTAGCATTATGAACTCTAAGATTCCGTCTGGATTTCTGAGACAAGAGAGCAAGATTTCGACTATTTTTGCCATAAGAGTACACCATCTAAAATTGTAGGGTATTGTCGTATTCATAAATTTGATGGATCTTCCACCTATGAGCGACGAGAAGAGCGGCAGTAGGCCAGTGTTTGAGAAGTTTGTGTGCGAATAATGCAACGCTCTCTTTTAACAATTCGCCTGGCCACCATGTGAGAACATGGAGTGACGTACTGATTATCATGTTGTTAAAGCAAGTCGAGTAACCTAAAACACAAAGTTATACTTTCCTTCATCAGTGGAATAGAATACTGCAACAGGAAAGAAACGAGTGGTCCAATATTGAATTGAATTGGATCGCACAAGTAAAATATGATACAGCTATCACACTCTCATGGAGCAAAGAATGCATTGGATCGCACAAGTGATATACAATACAGCTATCACACCCTCATGGATCAAAGAATGCATTGGATCGCACAAGTGATATACAATACAGCTATCACACCCTCATGGATCAAAGAATGCATTGGATCGCACAAGCAACAAATGATGAGTATTATGCAGCAAAGCATGCAGCACTCACGGCGTGATATTGGCAATGATGTCTTCTGAAGAAGGCGAAGGGACCGTCAGAGTGAGAATCATCGTCAGACTGAGAGGTGCCACCACGACCTCCACCACCACCTGACCCAGCTTTCTCATCCTCGTCCTCGAGTGACTGCAAATGAGGAATATTCGTAAATCTTTCAAGTTATACATTTCATCGTCAGTGCATCCTGACCAGTGTATTGAGTCTCATTCAGCAGGGGAAAAGAGAGTATTCAGTTAAAAGCATTGAATGAGAATGTGCAATGGAACACGAAAAATACGGTTACATTTTTAACTCTGTTCTATAAATCACAAAGTTACAAGCTAGGATAAAATCAGTAAAAAAATACATTAATAACCAGTACTTTTGTTTTCACCAGTACCACTCGCAAAAATCGTAATTATCACCATGGAAGAAAGAACACTAGCAATTACCACAGGATAAGCGTCATCACCATGGAAGAAAGAACACTGAGAACACTAGCAATTACCACAGGATAAGCGTCATCACCATGGAAGAAAGAACACTGAGAACACTAGCAATTACCACAGGATAAGCGTCAACACCATGGAAGAAAGAACACTGAGAACACTAGCAATTACCACAGGATAAGCGTCAACACCATGGAAGAAAGAACACTGAGAACACTAGCAATTACCACAGGATAAGCGTTGGCGAGAAGGTAGGGATCAGGCGGGTGCGAGAAACCAGGATGCTGGTGGGGTTGTGCAGAGCCGATACTCGAGTGACACTTCGGCTTCCTGTTCTTTCTTTCCCGCTTGGCGTTGTCCTGCACGTGTAGAACCATTAGAAGGGAGCAAGTTCAGACCTGCCACATGACATCAACAAAGGCACTACTGAAATTATGCTCTGAAGATGACCTGTTATTTCATGTCAAGTAACTTACACTTTCCTCACAGAAACAAAGGGAAACAACAACTATTCGGAACCAGTTGGAGTTCGCGATGGTTATATATGCTAAGCATCAGAGAGGATTGGTTAATGTTTCAACGGAATGTACAATCTAGAGGACAATGAACAGGTGCAAAAATAGATTTTTGCTAGGTCTGTACAAGCAATCATGGACTGGAACTGCAGAGTACAAGCAGCTACATGTACTCACATCTTGAAAAACCCAATGAACGCATATGAGATCAGATTGATATTTTGGCGAAACCTAAAAACAAAACCTTTTAACTGCAATATATTCCACCATGAAGCTTCTTTAAGAATAACTTTTGGCCACTGATTGTACTGAAAGAAGAGTTAATTAATTGCACATCATCACAAAGCTACATCCACAACGGCATTGTACATGTTACTGACATCAGTGATTGTAGAATGAAAGAAATAAGAACAGTATCAAAAATCGCTTGCACAAGTCACACCAGGAATTTTCAAGAAAAGTGGGTGGAACGAATGAACTTATTAAAAACTAAACCAAAGGCACATCACATTTTAATAACAACTACAGTATTCGAAACTCTCATCGGCAGCAGAATGTCTCTAGGTAAAGTACCACAGTCCGTTCTATGTCGACAGGCTTCTCTGCAAGTATTTGTTTAGCACTTGAGTCCGTGAGGTTCATCTTACAACTATAGGAAAGACAGACAATATATGAAATTGGAGAGCGATAACGTTTCATAATTTCAAGACAATCCTATAAGACACTGCACTGAACAGGAATCATGCCTTCATATACAGCAGTCTTTGCAACAGTGGCAAAAGAATTACAAAGAAATACTTTTTGCAGCACGGGCTTAACTGCTGCATCATACTCTTCCCTCCCCACAAAATCAAAGCACAACACAGTATGGGAGGCTAGACATAAAACACAACAGCTACAGATATTCTGTCAATAAAATTGGCGAGGAACAAATGATAAGCTGGTGCACTCGCACAGCCTCCCAAATTACGTTCCAGCAACGTCCAGCTGAAGTTTTATATTAATTTCTAATACATTCATTATTCTAGACCAAGCTCAATCATGAAACTCGAATTGGAGATGTTAACCTTAGCTACTATTAACGAAAGTTGTTCGCATGCCAAAGGAGTAATGCCTGCAACAGCAGAGAATAACATGAAGTTAAAGTACGATATGAGCATGAATATGCGGATTTATGAAGAGTGTAATTATCTCTATAGTATACAGTAGTTTCTAGGTCTTACTACTCCAAGCGTCCAGGCCTCCCATCCCATCATTCGACATGTGTACAACACTGAAACAAGTCCCCAAAATTAGGAAGCTTATGATACTCAAGATCAGTCGCAGGACAGAATACATCTTTAGTGTTAAAAGCATATACTCCAAGAAATGCAATGCCGTACACCTGTTTTACAACTAGTTCATCTGCAACTCAATAGTACTCGGCAAGAGCATTTCATCCCGAACTCGTTTTCAGATGCTAACATTAGTGAACCCCAGACGCACACAGTCGAAAAAATTATGTCACACGTGAAAATTATGCAATATTTTAGCACCTATTGTCATTCCAAGTTGTCCAGTTTTCAACAGAAAACAAACTTGTCCATCACACGCATGTGAAAGAGTATTTGATGGCATCTCTGAAAATGCCTACTAGACGCATCATGTACAGCGTATCTAACAGTATACTGCGCAAACAGTTTCAACTAATGGTTACACTGCAACGAATGCAGAGTTGTAGAACACTAACAATAATTACGCAAGATTGCTTCGTATAGAAAATCTTGTTGAACGAGTACCATTTTATTATGATTTCGCCATCAAAGAATCAAGATAAACAAAAAAAATAAATTTGCGGAAAAAATTTAAATCATAATACAAGTGGGGTAAAATTAACTCTTTTGTTTGCTTATGCAGATATTTATAATCTATACTGAGTAAACGAGATTGAAGTGATAGAATATTCCTTTGTATAAAAGAAGCAGAAATATTAACAAGTTGGCCTGCACATTATAGAACTGAACTGCATTGAGTGTTAATTTGTAATCATAGTTACGGAAAACCATAAGGTAAAATCAGACTTAATTGGCATAGACAAAGCTCGCAGTGAATTAGTCAAAGGCATTGAAGCCTCAACTAAAACTCGTGAGTACCAAACACGTCCACAGATTAGAAATAAATCGAGCACACATCGGCCACCAATCTATCAAAGACTTACAAAATGCCAATCATCAACAATTTAAGTAGTGAAAATAATTGCATTTTCAGAGTGTGAAGAATCCAAATCCGTTCCTTCCAAAGTGAATGATGAACGTGTGAACCCAAATTATGCACCGAAAGCAATCTACTGGCTCCAACAAAAGACTTGTGATGTCTAGTAGACAAAACTGAGTGGGTCAAAATTTTGATCAAACTGACCTTTTAAAAAGGTAAAAATAAATTATACAAATGTATTATACAACTAAACCCAACAGAATTCCGACAAGAAACGGTTTCCAAATGCAATTTCAATCAACAGAGTTTCATAAAAGTTCAATTGGAGAGATCAATAACAAATTATCTAGAAGAACCCAAGACGGAAACATAAACGAACTTTTTAGTGAATGATGAGCCAGCACCAGGACAAGGTCGTGGCTGTCATATTGTTAGTACAGATACACATGCAGGGATGCAGTATTCATGCAATAGTAAATTAACGAAACTGAAAAATAATTTGGGATGATACATACTCTCTTGCGACTCACTTTGTCCCTGTGAGCAGCAGAAGCGTTGCTGAGGTTGGTGAGGTTATTGCGGTGGTGGCCTGCAGACACCTTGAGCCATCCTGCACCACTTCGCCCCCCAGCACCGCCTCCAGCAGTAGCAGCGCCAGCACCACCGAGGGCAGCAGCGGCCGCTAGTGCGGAGGAGTTCAGGTGGTTGGAAACCAGCGGGGCGAAGGCAGACCGCGACACAGGGCGGCTACTGAGCACCTCAGACAGCACAGAGCCTGTCCAGTCCTGTAGCTCGTACCTGAGGAAGTGTGCTCGGTCACTTGAGTGTAAGACAGAGCATGGAAATGTGTACATCAGCTACCAAGTTATTTTCAGATGTGACATTGCTAACTTGAGTATTTATTCTTAGTAAATTCGGCAAAGAGGTCTTGCGACCGAATTTGATGTATGACTGAATGAGTCATAAGACAGAGTTTTAAAAAAGCTCCACACTCTAATTCATTACACAGTATTTGTTCATCAAATTTCACTCCGCAATAATAACCTATTAGTCAAACTTCACGTTAAAACATTACTAATAGTAAAATTTAGAGCTAAGTTTTCAACTGGAACTCAATACAAACTCAAAGAATCAAATTCAGTTGATACTGAAAATAGCACTTCCTATGTTTCCCTTAAATCTGTAACAAACAACGATGCGTCATAGAAGTGGTATTATAAATGAAAACAAGACTTGATTTACAGCATACGACGTTTCTTGTTCGAGCCAGCCACGCAAATAAGTTTCTTTATTTCTTTAAACATATCGCTACCTCCAGAGATTTTCCGGTTCCAAGCTTGAATCCAAACATGTCAACCTCTAACATCTTTTTCTCTCAATTCTGACTTCATTATTTATGACAGAACTCGGCTTGTTAAATTATTTTATTTGTATGCCCAAACCCCTTGAACACTACAATTTCCAGTCTTGACACATCTCTTGAAATACCCAATTCCATGACATATGCCTTCTCACTCTGATCCCTGTCCGCAGTTTGAAGTGACCACTAAACATTTACAAATGCTCGCGTCTGCCATATTATCTGCTTCGCATTCATTCCTTCAATTTACTGTCTAGCAGGAACACATAAACGCTTCCCATCAGTGTGTGAACTCCTCATTGCCTCTCATTGCACACTATGTGAAGTTCAGTCGATCATTTTATTAATTTGTCACCTTACTTGTAAGCAATATTCAATCGATTTCCACGTGCCCGTACAGAGTTTTTATCAAAGAACTCCGGACAACAAAACTCTACTGTTTGCATAAAATGACGAAGTTTCAGTTCTTCTCTAAAAATGTGTGACATGTTTGTAGAGCAACCCTAGCAGATGAGTGGATACCCATGCTTTGGGATTTTTACAAATTTAGTCCATCGTTAAATGAAGAAATACCACTTCAAAAGCAAAAATCGTTCAACACTTTTTCGCCAAAAAGAGAATCAACTACGGGAACTTGGATCTGATCCGATGTTCCTTCAATAAGACATGTAAGTATTGGTATACATACCTCTTCTCGAATATTTCGATGTGAAGGTGCAGCAACTCGCGCTTGGCCTTCTCTCTCCTGCTGACCATCTGAAGCATGGTCAAGCTCTTGGTGAGATCTCGCTTGAGTTTGAGCATCTTTTCATAACTGGACTCGTCGTTTTTCCGGTTCTTGCGAGTTTGCATCTTCTCAGTGCGTTTACGGAACGCAACATAAGGGTCACTGGGAGCACTCCCTGCACTCTTCTCAGTTTTGACCTGCAACAGGCAAACTACAAATTAAACACACGGTGGTCAAAGCGCAATGAGGCACAAATGCAGACGCTCATGGTAAGAATATCCAGCTCTGGATGGGTAGGTCGATTAGTCAAATGTGGAAATTGCACATTTCTAGTCATGAAAACCAACATGTATTGAGTTTGCCTATGGTAATTATTCCGAGTGTTATATCAGCGACAAGAAGCACTACGCAAGAATAAAACTTGATGGGATTTATTAAATATCGAGGACACTCGTGTAGGTAATGAGTTGCGTATAAAGCTGTCTGTTGAGTTTAAAAGAAGATAGTCCATACTTGATAACACGATTCGTCCACAGCAGTCTTGTGCAAAAATGGATGCTGAAACTCTGGTAACTAGCTACATTTACCGCAGACAAGCATGTAGTTCCTGCAAATACACTGAAGAGAACAGGCACTGCCGTCAATCATCTCGAGTAGTGCTCAGAAATGCCATGTATTCCGAGGACTGCAAAATCTCAAGTGAACGCCATACATCAATCCCTTTCAGTCGATATTACAACCACTTTAAATTCAACAACTTGGCACGTACAATCTCGCACAGACTCACATTCAAATCTTGGGGCATTAGGGAATAATAAATTGAGAGCACGGGAATTCAAAGCTACAACAGAACACCAACATCAAAATCCACGCAATGAAGGAAGTAGCGTTCAGCTATTTCATTACTAACACAAAAATTCAGATAACTCTGATAAGCTGCTTCCATAATGAACAACCGAGAAAAAATTAATATTCAATGAACACTTTGTAGGCGATGGACAGGTGAACCTATTTTAATTATTTTTCACGATTTTACAACATTTTAATATACAAGTAAAAAAGGGAATACCACAGCTGATAAAAAATTTAGAACTTATGGAAATTAATATCGTTTAACGTCACCGGATCACGTGATGGTTCCTCACTGGTACTAAACTCATCAAGCAAAGGCTTGTGAGAGATCAAACTTACCACAGTGGCGTCAATACTTCATTCAAAACTCTAGCACCGTATTTTTGTAGTTCATTCCACTAAATTTTACAGAGCTATTTCATTATTGACTGCTTGTTTTTAGAAAAGAGACTTAATTTGTTCATTTTTAACGCGTCTTGATTGTTTAGGCCGGTACATGACCTACAACTAAAGTATTTACTGTTATAATTGAATTAACTCCTTTCCGCACGCACTGTGGGACTTGATTAATAAAAAAACGTTCGTCAAGTCGAGCTGAATAGGACGTCAACCCGCTCTATGTACAGTAATTTGTACTCCAGTTACAGCTGCTGCTGCTGCACCAGCCAATTGTACACCATGAATGTCGATCAACCCGAAATATAGAATCTTGTTGATTCCAGTCTCGATATTTACAAAGCACAACTTTTACAATTTTCACATAATAGAACTAGTATAATAGCATCTATTTTAACGTATTTTCATTACACATACAAGTTGAATTCCCGCAAGTTATACAGTAAAACGCGTTAATTCCAATTCACACTAACTTCTTGAACACGTTTTTCGCCCCCACCAAGATGACTACATCTACTTGGGGTATGAAGGTGTGCTGCATCAGACAGGACATGGACCCACCTGAGGTATAAGGGTGTGCTACATCAGACAGAACATGGACCCACCTGAGGTATGAGGGTGTGCTGCGTTTTGAGGCGCTTGTTGAGCCAGTAGTCGTACACAGCAGTGATGAGGCCATCATCGTCTTTGAGTAGAACTTTGGCCTCCTGGAGCGTGACAGCCTTGAGTCCTGAGCTCTTCTCAAGACGATCCATCATCTCTTCAAACTGAGGGGGGTCCAGAGGGAGCAGCTCCCCCTTTGCTGCCTGCTGCAACAGCCACTCCTCATCTTCGCTGTCCATGTCATAGTCGGGGATGTCTTGCTCGGGGTTGAACGGCAAGATGTGGATGAGCTGGCGGGGTTGCTGTACAGGCATTCATGTATATTAGAGGTGGTCGTCAACGTATCTAAGCAGGTAAAACGAAACGGAAACAGAAGAAAATAATTGTGTAAATAATTAGTTACATGATCATGCGTTCCAAACTAGAGTACATTATATTACAGTGAATTGAATCAAGAATTCAAAATTGACTCATTTTAATAAAGAAACATTTTTGTGATTGTATTGAAAAGTGTTTCATTAAACCCTTTGTCATATTTGTATATGGAACCATTTTTAAAATATGATTAATAAGGTGAAAATGAACTTATGATAGTACTTGAGTCGATACCTGGATATCCAGCCAGGTAATGAAAAAACAATAAATAAGCAGGAATGGGAAACAACATCAGGGATCTTTGCTTTTAGGAAGAATCATCAAAATTGTTATAAATTTTGATATCGCCCCATCACTACCACTTTGACTGCGATGTGTACCATGTATGGTACATGTACTGTGTTATTCGTACGGACTAATTTTGGAATTGCAGTCAAAGTGCTATTTTAAAGATGACTTAGAAATAATTGTTACTTACTTTATAATTAGGAGGATATATTTTTGCATGAGTGCTCTCCACAGGGTACACCTCTGGCACTGGTATGACTCTGTGGTGGAAGATTGCTTGCTGCAGGTGATGCTCCTGAAAAATTAATAAATTAAATCATTTTAATTAATAATACATATTCCAAGTTATAAGAATACAACCAACATGGATACTCATTTGCAGGCTGAAATAATGTGTAGATTATCAAATTGTACAATGTATACATCATACAAATTCTTATTGCTTAACTAGAAAAAAAGACAACTCAATACCAACAAATAAAATTAATCAGTAGATTAGTTCAACCGAGCATCAACACTGCATAAACCCATTACTGGTCAACATCCTTTTATTGGGGTATTTTAGCACAGACTCCATTGCAATTATTCTTTTATTGAAATTATTGAACAGCATTTGAGGCAGTGGTAAAGAAAACAGGTACCCTTTCCTGATTTTAAAGCCCTACATGGAAATTTTCACAAGCTTTTGGGTTTTGCCTTCCCCAGTATATTTCACACACTCCACACATAAGCCAATGTTAACACATTGACTCCCTGTTGGCACCTTTGTGTACCACTATGTTCATTATTTGATCTGCAATTTTTAAGCATAGGCAACATGTTAAAAAGCTCATTCAATTAAGCCAGAACTTGCTGGATAAGTATGAAGCTCAGCCCCAAATGTGCTTTCCTTGTTTTTGTTCAATAATTTTCCACCATTTTAATGATGTTAAAGACATAACCAAATCACTGAACATCTTAGGATGAAAGAATAACAGATACCTCCTGAAATGTATGAGACCTGTGAGGTATAACAGGTTACTTTTGCAAAGCCACTTATCAGTTATATTTTCATCGTCTGCATTCAAATTATTTTTCCTATTTATATCATTTATCACTTACTGTTGAAAATGCATAATATTTTTTTTGGAATTCATAAACAAATAAAACAAATGCATGTCATGACAAGAAAATAGGTGGGTACATTTTAAAGATTAAATAACAAATGATTCTCTCAAGTTTTGATACTGGTTTACATTACAGCTAACCTTGAAGTGTATTGGTACCAAAGCTTTAAACAAAAATAAATAATATATGCATAGGTTACATCAAAACTTAACCAACACTAAAACTACAAAAATTGAAAATGAAACACCATAGTTAAAAATTTGAGATGGTCATATATGTAGGAAAACATCAATAAAAATCAAAAATGTAATAGGGCAATACTGAAAATAATGATGGTGAAAAAATATGGTTTGAATGTAACTAACAAGTCCTAGATTTGCATTCATAAGTAGAGAGGAGAATTAAATGCATTATTTTCCAGCATGTGTATTCTAAATCACCAGCTGCATCACCAGCTTGGTCGACTGGTGAGCGAATCTGCTTTCGAGCGGGAAGACCCGGGTTCGAATCCCGCTGCCGACATGGTTGACGCGGCTAGAATTACTGCATAGGACTTTGGTAACCGAATAATTATCGAAGTAATTATCTGACCCAAGAATGGGCCCGAAGGTTCGTTCCTATAGCCTCATTCTATTCTAAATAGTTAATTCCTTGATGCATTAAAAATACCTCTAAAATCAACTACATTGGATAGTAATTCCTATAAGATTGTTACTCATAACTCTGGTATTACATATGTAAATGATCTTCATTCAGTAGTAAAAGCTAAGACCAATTTGAGAACCCAGTACATATGGTAAAGCAATGACCAATTTGAGAACCCAGTACATATGGTAAAGCTATGACCAATTTGAGAACCCAGTACATATGGTTAAAAATACAATCCACATCAACATCAGACACACTCTACACCTTCACAAAACGTAACTACAACTGCATACGGCAAATAGATTGCAGGCACAATTTCTTTTCATAATTTAGGAAGCATTTGAGCTTACACTCTATACACATCTGACGAATGCACAGTAAATACATCAGCCAGGAGTGACACAAATAAGTGTGTTGATAATAATGGAATGTGATGTATTCATTATTGTGAGTCTGACTTAATTGTAGAGTTAGTCACAACCCTGACAGCTGCAGTAGGTTTGTCACAATCAGATCCAAAAGTTCCTGAAATTCAACAAATCAGTGAAATGTCTCGGCCTTTACACTCGTGACTCGATGCAAAAATTTTTGTTAAGTTTTTTATTAAACCGTAAGTTTTACCTTCTACAAATGGGTGATTATGATTGAAATTGCACTCAATTTAAATGTACTACCTAACAGGACCAATATTATTACCTTCATAATTTTATTCTACAACAAAATCATGATTTAGTTTAGCAATTTTGGTGCGGATGAATTGATTTCAAAATCAAGACTTGTACAAAAACAGATAGTCACTTCCATGCAAATGTTTCAAGTTAAAACTATAGCACACTTAAAGCCAGGTGTCAGGTGCAATAGTTCCTGAGGCCCTTCTACAAGATAGTTTGTAAAAGTAGCATGCATTGTAAATAATAGCAAATAATCTAAATTGTAGCATGTAACTGTGTCCACATGGACCTGGGCAAATGTGTGTTAAACATTCTACAAAAAACTTTATAACTTTATCAAAGTATTATATTGGTCAATATCTGAAAAATCTCACATGTTAGATAGAAAAATGAATCAACATAAATAGATAAATCTTTCCTTAATATAAGCAATCTTCAGCCAATACAAAAAACTTATTCATCAGTCTGGCCACACATTTGCATTTCCTTCTCAGTCAGTAATAAGAAATGATTTAAAACAGAATTTTTCATGTCATTTCAAGCAAATAATGAACAAAACCTTTTGATTTTCTAGTCACTTTTTATATGTATCTCTTAACACAACTTTAATAAAGACCATAATAACATCAAGTTATTCATTGCTCCATGATGCTAACACAGTTTTGCATGTGTACACATTAAAGAACAGAGTAAGCATTAGAATTGAGTTGTAAACAAAAAAATTGAGTTTTATATTATCAAGATATGCACCCATTACTGATTTATATTTTAAATACATACATTGGTTGGACAAAATAATGGAAACATTTTGAAAAATCAACAAAATATATTTTAATATGGTGTAGGTCAACCTTTAGCAGCAATTACAGCCTCAATTCTCTGAGGTATTGATTCATACAAATTGTGAACTGTTTCCAAAGGAATTTTAGCCCATTCTTCAGTTGAAACACCCTCCAGTTTTTATTAGAGAAGGTGGTGGCAGAAATAGTCTTCTTACTTGAATCTCTAAAATCGACCATAAATGCTCAATAATATTGAGGTCTGGGGATTGTGGTGGCCAGATGAGATGCTCAACTTCATTAGAATGCTCATGTCATTCTTTAACAATTCTAGCTGCATAGATTAGGGCATTATCATCTTGAAAAATGACGTTCCCCTCCGAAAGCAGTTCTTGAACCATAGGATGAAGTTGGTCACCCAAAATTCCTAAATAGTCTTGGCTGTTAATTCTTCCGTGAAGGGAATTCATTGGCTTGGCAGATTTCCAAGAAATAGCACTCCAGATCATCACAGAACCTTCGCCATGTTTTACGATTGGGAGAAGGCAGTCTGGATTAAATGCTTTTTTCAGCTATCTTCAAATATGCACTCAGCCAGGTCGGAAATAAGGTAAATGATGATTCGTCAGAGAAAATCAGTTTTCCACTGAATGAGGGACCAATTCTGACGGTTTCTACACCACTCTAAAATGCTCTGCAACATTTGTCTTTGAGAGCAATGATTTTCTAATTGCAGGTCTTCCATGGAATCCAGATTTGTGCAGCTCCAGATGAAAAGTTTTTGTCAAAACCGAGTTCTGTATGTGTTCATTGAGCTCTGCAGTGATTTTAGGAGCCATGATCTTGTGATCTTGTTTAACAATTCAATTTTGAGTCTAACAGTCTCTCAGATAACTTTTACTTTCAGTCAGACTTGTGCTTTGGTGAGGACATTTTTCCTTCTATTTCAAAGGCAGTTATTACTTTTGAGACAGTACCTCTTGAAATGCCAAGCATTCGGGCAGTTTCTGTTACACTAGCCTGCTATACAAGCACCAACAATCTGGCCTCTTTGAAAATATGAGGTCTGCCATTTTTATACATTATAACCAATTTTTATAAATATCTAAAAAACAGTTTTAAAGAAATACATCATATAACAAAATAATAAAACAAACATTAAAATATGTCAAGTTTTGATTGTTTAAAACATGTTCCAAGATTATGATGCCAAAATGTTACATGTTTCCATTATTTTTTTGTCCAACTCCTGTACCTTGAACCTTACTCTTCTCTAATTTAAGGCCTGAAGATTGAATCTTAATATTCTAAAACATTTGTTATTAAAATTTTATTCTAACTTGAGTTTCCAATGAAGTTTTAAAAAATATTTACCCTTTTAAACATTCTTACACATTGAAAACATCATTACACACATTACACTTCACACATTGTCAAAGTAGGATAAATGATTTGATTTTTATTACTATTATTATTATTGTGAACTTTATTTCATATATCTAAAATTGAAATCAGAGCAGATTAATATCAACTTAAACCTCTTTTTTGTATCTATATATTTGAAAGTTAACTGGTTGTAATCAGAATAAACATCTCAGTATGGACAAGCAAATAAATGCTTTTGCAAATAGTCTGCAAGAACAGAAACTGTTTGTAACATGTGAATTGCATGCATCCCATTTTAAATTCAAGATTATTAGGCCAGCCAACAATGAGCCTACAAAAACTAAAATAAATCCAGTGTTTTGTGGTATTGACAGGTAGCATTTTTTTGTCATGAAAATTGAATGGTAGTTCAATGGTGACTATGTTTTTCCCTTTTACAATTTAATAAACTAGTCATTTGACCACATAAATTTGTATACCTAGACAATTAAACCACCACCAACAGGCATGCAGAAACTAGGCAACTATATGCATGGACATCACTAGGCAACTATATGCATGGACATCACTAACATCTACCAGATTTTGCCCGACTTCTGTGTTAATGCTAAATATTGAGTGGCATGCTTGTTGATCAATTTATTACAGTCTTCCTTTTTGAGAGCCTACTTACAGCTCACAGAAATCTTCCTTTTTGAGAGTCTACTTACAGCTCACAGAAATCTTCCTTTTTGAGAGTCTACTTACAGCTCACAGAAATTATAAACATTGGTGAGGAATCACAAAATGGGCAGGGACTATCAATATGATTTACTTCTATCCTATTAGAATATCTTTCAGCTCCATTTACTAAAAGCAACAAAATTCATATCAGTAAATGCTGAATATGAAAGGAATAAGATATATAGTAAAAAGGAAATAAAGCTGCATCCTATTAAATAGAACATTCCTTTAAAACATTCTTTCCAAGCTTAAAATTATTTGATTCATGATAATGATATGAAAACTATTTAAATACATATAGTATTTGGCTCAGGTACAAGCCTTTCTGGCTATAATTATTTAGTATATGCAACAGTCAAATAAAAAAATCTTTAGTCCAGAATGACAGCATTGTACAAAGATCTTTTACACAAACATAATAATAGCTACATTCCTTACATGGCAGCTTGCATTCATGCAGTAAAGAATGATATTCCTGAATCTAATCATCACTTAACAACACTAATTAATATTTAATTAATTAATATTTAATACCATGGACAGCAGACCCTCAGGTTAAAAATCCAAAAACTGGCTACAACCATCTTTTGAGAACAAATTGTTTTGATTATTTTTTCAGCATACAAAAGCATGAAGCCAACTCTATTCCTATAATTCTAAGTAAACATATAAAGACATTTTTTAGGATCATAGTATGATGTATTTTAAGCTCTTTATGAGCAATGAGTGTAGTACTTTAGCCTTCAAAATGACCACTGACAATGCAAAATTGCTTATTGCAGTGGAAATGAAGAAATGCTTTAGTGCTCAACATGATGTCTTTTGTGTTTACAACCTCAAAGAGCAGTGCAATTTAGTACAATTGATGTTTAAAATTCTAAAAAAAAAAGAAAGTAAGGGTAGCTGATGAAGCTAAAGGAGAATTCATAACAAACTTTCTAAAAGAGTAATGTGTTATGTATAATATTTGATACACTTTTTTATTCAAAAATTAAAACATTATTATTTAGTTCATGAAAATATTACAAACAAATAGAAAATCTACATATGATTTGTCAATACACAGCTTGTCCAATAGCACACAAGAATACATGAGAGCTGGTTTCTCCTAATAAATATTGACAAAAATATATTTATTAATAAAACTTTTAAAATTAGCCACATTATAAAAACTAGATCCCTTTCTATTTCTAGGTACAAAACAAGGCAGGTCCTAGATCCTAGCATGGCAGGCCCAACTGCTCACAATACACATGAGAAAATTATCATCAGGAGAAAAATCCCTGATTTTATAATTTGATCTCAAAACTTACAATGCAGAGTTGCAAAAATGGCAACTATCATCATTAACTGCATCAAGTATTGCTTGAGTTACAGGGTTTAATTCCATGTTTATACAATGGTTCTCTTGTATTGTATTGCTCAAAGCCCAACACACAATGTTTAATACACTACATTCATTGAGATGTTTACATTCATTCTTGCCTTGTTGGTTGCCTCTTATCCCAACAAAACTCATTTGCAACATTCATAAACAAAATATTATAGCAGCATAGATGTGCTAGTATAAACTAATTGTTAGAGCAACAGAAAATTAAATAAGGATTCCTATTTATTATGATGAATCACACCTTTTCTAGAGTAAACTTCAGTAAATTTTTAGTTTTAATCAAACTTTCAGAGAATTTTTTCCATTCATTGGGATATCAAAATAATGGCACTCAAAATCCAGTGTAATGAGAGATGTTAGAGCATGGATAAAAAATTCAAACAAAACAATATTTTTAACAAAAAGTAAATAGAACTCTTGTCAGTGTTGTTCACTAGTTCTCATACCACAAAAGATTTAAAAAGTAAAAAATTATGAAATCGTCTAACCTTCCACAAAAAATGTATACAAACAATAATAACACGAAAATGTCCTGAAAACACACTCATATTTTGCAATGAAACCACCAGGCATGACTAACAGGCCTTGTATCACCTAATTTTAGGCTTAGTTGATACAATGGAAGTTGCGACACAATTAATCACAATAATTACAATGTTTTGAAATTGGCGCGCCAAATTCCAATATGGCTGCCTACATGAGAGTCAAGAGAAGTACCGAAGAAATGTACTTACAGTTTCCTCCTCCTTTTCCATGCCCGTAGGCATCTGCGGTACAGTTCTGTTGCTGGCATTATTCAAATCAGTGTAGTCAGATATATCTTCTTGCAAATAAATAGGTATAGGTTTGGTAGCATCGAGCTGCCTCGCACGAAACTTGCTCATTTTGGCAACACGAGCTCTACCGCGTGATCATTTCTATCAAACACTTAAAAATTTTCAACACGCGGGCGGCTTGAGGGGCCGAAGCCCACTGCAAATCGCGTAACTTAACCCCTATAATCTATCCATGTTGTTTTTCTGCGATACTACAAACAATAAAGGAAAATATTTGAATAAAATTGGCGACACGAATGTACAGCCTGCCTCAGTTTAATGGCGGTCGTCCCGCACGCTGGAGAGATGGTCCCGCCATCTGCCGGCCTTAACTCACAACTATTATTCACCATAAACCAGCAATTATTCATTATTAAACGTTTATTAACATGTTCAAGGTCATATATTTCAATTACAAGTTATTCAAAAAGGAAGTTAAGGTTGATTAATTCACGTGAACTACGCACATATAATAGAAAAATCCCATCGTGTATTACAAACGTTTTCTACAAAGAAATTAATTGAAGAAAACACCTTTTAGCTATTACTATAATGCTTACAATGATGTATATTATAGTTTCAGAAATACACTACCATAAACACCTACGAATACAAACTATTAAAGCAATTGTTACCCAAGACGGTACACATTATGTGAAATGTCCCTAGCATTATATTATAATTATTTCCATAACTCTGAGTAATATGTATGTATTGTTGCACAAACCTGTTCATGTAATATGAAGTTAATTTTAAGCTATGAAGAAGAATTATTGCTAGGAAAAGCTTTAATCTTTTACGTTAAAAAACAAATTAAACATAATCAATTTCATATTCTATCTATGAATGAAGGGTTTAGTTTGTATGATAATCTTTCAGAAAAGTTAGCAATTTTTCTGCTGTGCACGACTAATGTATTTCGGGTATGCAAATCTTGAAAATTACTATAAGCAGCGTTATATCAGATAGTGGTTTTTTATATAACTACATGTGAATTCTAAATAGATATATCCTGAGCAGTAGTAAAACAATGCATTTTTATTAATGAAGCAGTTGTTTCGGCTCAAAAACTATATATGTATATAAGAAAATTTTCAATTACCTGAATTAGCAAGAGATTCATCTGCTTTTAAAATATAATGTAATTCACACTCTTATGTAAAAAATACATTTGTTTTGCACATGTGTATATATTTCTATGTCGAAAGGAATCTCTACAGGATGTGACTTAATCAGTCTTGATTTTATACTATACTCAGACGTGACCGTGTGAGTTTCTGCACCCATGCGGTTCTACACTTAATGCGACGTATCGACGTACAAGCAAACGCAGTATGAACAACTGGAAGCTCAATCCGATAGATTGTTGTAGAACATAAACTATATTAGCTTGAGAGAGTTGATTGACATTGTGAGAGAATTTAATTTTACCAACCAGTAGCATGTGCGAATGAAAAGATATAGTAAGAAGTTTCGTGATTTAAATAGATAGGAAAGTTGGATGAATGCAATACAAAATTTATTTAGGAAAAAATAGAACTGAGTAGTGGCTTGGGTGTAGAGTAAACTTGTGTTGTATCTAAATATTTGCAATGCCCAAACTTAAAACTAATTTATATAATTTAAACGCAAAAGTTCCTTTGAAAACCATTACAAAATTGAATTAAAATATCTTTACCTCTGATCAACTGACTATAACTTTAAAGCATCGAGTGTGTGACGAATGAAAGGAAAAAGAAAAATGTAGGTGTTGACAAAGATATTTCCTAAACTAACTGTTCAGCCTTTTACTTTAGGTATTACTAATAATGGCTCCCTAGAGTACTGCCAGAGGCGGCTGCCTAGAGTACTGCCAGAGGCGGCTGCCTAGAGTACTGCCAGAGGGAGCTTCTATGCTCAAAACCTACATATACCCATAATTAAACAAACAATCTTTATTTCCAACCAAGTACACAGTACATAGACATTTAGTACATTGGTTTTTAAATTCTTAAGGTTAACATTCTTAGAGTAAGGATGATGGTGAGCTCCATGCGACGATCCTGGGATGTGTCCATAGGCGATGAGTTGAGGTCTTACCGATAAGTGCGAGCTCACGGCGTGAAACGAGAAACAGCTCGTATTCATTGCCGGGTTTCGAACCCGCACGCAGTCTTTCTGCACAAGCAGAGACCCGATACAGAAAACGGGCCGCAGACCACTCGACTACGGTGGCTGCCCACTCGACTACGGTGGCTGAAGAAATATCGGTTATCAGTAGCTGCGATCAGTGGAATGCGTTAATTTATGAAGGTATTCACATTATTGCTCGTCGACTGCAACCAACATACGTAGGTGTGATATTGCTATCTGAGTTATCTTAATTAACGCTTCCCGGTGGTGCCTGTTGTGGACGATTCATAATAATTAAACTGTAGTAATAATGTGGATTCTATCAGTATTTTAGCTAGTGTTTATTAAAAAGAACATCTCATACACCTTTGTTTTACTCTTCCTAATTATTTTGTCACAAAATTAAAACTTCAGAAGTAAAGAATCCCGTCAAGTTGACCGATTGCAGAATACATCAAGGATTAAGAACAAGAATAATTTTGTCACTGGTTCATATACTTATGCTTTTCACATCATCAGCCCATTTATAGCATCAATATACAATTCCTAAAGACTTGTTTATTGATATATTAGTCACCTTTACCGTTCTAAGCCTGCACTTTGTGATCAAATTTTGTGTAGAATGTATCTTATATGTTCCAATTTAAGGTGCGGCAACATAACTTCCTTATTTCAGAGGAAATTCCTTTCAAAAAAGAAAGTCATGTTGCCGAACCCTGTACATAAAGGGAATTGATAGCAGGCTTTTGGAGGGCCTCCACTCTCACAAACTGTTTCAGAATCGCAATCGACTCTTTGTCCATGCAGAAGTCTTCCAGCATTACAAATAAAAAGACATTCTCTACAAGGGCTTTGTTAAGCACGCCTCGTGCTATGTATAGATGATGTAATACATGGTAAGAAGGGACAAGGTAAGCCTGCTGTTGTGTGGCTTCAGCTTCAGAGACTTGCGTTTTAGGTCGCAGCTTCTAGTGCCGCCACGGACGCATGCTAGATGGTGTCGATATGCATGTGAACAGAGAAGGCAAAATATGAACTATGAAATCTTGAGTGTGGGAAGAATCAATTTAATGGTGTTAGAGAGATATTTTGGATTGTCAAAGGTGGAAGAGTAGTGATCGTGGAGAAACTTCGAGCATCCTGTTTCGTGTGTCTCAATGAAAATATGTTCATCGTCCCCGGTCAAATATTTTAGGCCGTTTTGAAAGTGTTTGCAAGCCTGAGGAGGTGAGTAAAAATACTGTTTTACGTATCCGGTAAAATATGTATATCAGTTGGCACACGTCATACCAAACATCAGATGCCAGTATATGTTATACTTAACATCAGCAGCCAGTATATGCTTTATGATTACTCTCTTTTAGTACCTAACTACAAGTAACTGTAGATTACATTTTTCTTAATACGTAATTTACAATGTCTACGCACATCTCTTTGTCGTTCTTGCGATCTAGCATCTCATAATTTGAAAATTTTCACAGCAAAAGAAAAAAGCTAAGCCATTGATAAAAAAGTAAACACATAACACTTAAATACATTCGTTCCAATACTTTAATTAAGCTATCCATAATATCAGTCAATGCTTTAATTAAGTTATCCATAATATCAGCCCACAGGAAATGCAACGCTTTGCTCCTTTGTTGCGAAACCCTTTTCCTTTCTTAGATAAGATTTGCCGGACTAGGGACTTTTCCACCTTGTTTGCCTGCGTTCCTCATCAAAGTTCAACAGCGCATATTTTAGTGAAATACCACCTTAATTTATTCTTTCACTTATCGTTATTTTACATGCGTTGAAAACAAGATGCTGCAATTGAATGTTGGGATTTAGGGATGAATCTTGTAGGTATTAAACTAGGTCGCAAGCTTAATACGACTCGCATAGACCCAAAAGTGGTTGTGATGAACATCACCAAAGACTTGGATACTCGAGCTATCAGAGTAAGTATTCGTATATTTCAACGTTGTTTAAATAAGAATAACACGTTGGCATAAACCACGACGGACGCTTCTTCACAATCCACATCACCTTTTAAAACACTTAAATTTTAGCAAAACTTTTTTGGGCGTTGTAAATTACTTTGTGAACGAGTACTAAGGAGTCATACGAGAACATTTTTTGGGAAATCACATTGTTAACAAGATTTGGCGTCAGAAAGGTGAGGCTTTTTCCCCTAGAACACAACACTAATAGTTAAACGTGAAGGTGATTGCATAATGTTTTGAGGTTGTTATATCTCAAGTGATGCTGGTTATTTAATTGCAATCAAAGAAGTAATGGAATCTGATGACCACATCAAGATAATGAAACCCTCAAGTTATCGGCGAACGGCATAAGATCCTGGGCTCGATGAGTGGTTTTAATTCCAATACGACAATGACCCCAAATATGCGTCCAAATCTGCGACTGCATTGATGAAGAAAAAATAAAATTACAGTTTTGCCATGGCCTTCGATGAGTCCTGACTCGAATCCACTTAGGCCATCTTCATTTACCAATGGGTGGACCAAGAGAGACGTTGACAAGAATCGTAAAATTTCCCCTCACCCTGCATTTGAGCGATTTTAAAGTATAAATTTCCTTCAATGCAACAAGTATTTTGTGTTCCATTGTGTTTAATAATGGGGAAAGAAAGCTTGACTCCTCTTCACTCCCACAGCTACAGATGTGATAGCGCGCACGTATGTGCTTTGAATTAAGCACATCTGTGCTCATAGCTTATCAGCTGCCTGTGATGGCGATGACCACAGCCCTTGAGGTAAGATAAGCACAGGATGTGCGTATGACAGTTGCTTATCATCGTGCCAGTACAAGAAAACGTTCATCAAATCCCTGCCTACCAAAACCCATTAGTTCTGGCTTGACTTACCTGTTTGAGAAAGAACAGTTTTGGAGTTCTCTACAAAATGCTCCTTATTATATCAACGTAAACTTTCCCCGGCATTTCGTTGTTTAGGACAGTCATATATTCTACATCAAATTAGAATACGGAATATTGTGAAGATCGATTTTCTTTGGTAATAGCTTTGTATGAATTGCTGACACTCATGTTTTATCAAGTGATCGTTTTAAAAGGTCACGTACACATTTATGTCTTTTAATCATCTTCTACATGATCCGCATCCTTAACGATCGCTATCAACGTGAAGTAATTTCTGTCTTATTTGCCACCATGTTGCAAAAAGTCTACGGTTTAAACAATTTTTAAAACGCTTGTAATAGAATATTTACGAAACCCGTGCGGGCAGGAAGTCTTTGAGTAAATGACAAAAACTACATACAAATTAACCTAGAGCTGTTTACAGTTACAGCTGATGGTTTAAATGTGTACCTGACTCCTCAAATTAACATATTTGAGCTTCCAGTAAACGTGAAGGGTCGAAGTCATTCTCATGAATTGTGTATGTACGGTACCTCATTTCTGCGTAGCCTGACGCATCGCCGAGCACACTTGTGTTGAGTATATCATCTCTGCAGAAATATGTCACAGAATAATCCTATTAAAACATCTACATAAATTTCTATAGCTGGCATCCACACACGAATATAAGACAACATACCTGCACACTACTTCACACACGCTCCTAAATTTTGTACTCTTTGTTCAGCCTATATTGTGCTATCATTGGAAATTTAGTTGTTTGCATATAATGACGTAGTCTTTGATCTCAGAAAAATGACCAGGTGAATTGATCTGCATTGGTAATTTTTGAAAGCATGACGTAAAAGTGGAAGTTGGCATACGTCATCATGGAAATTCCCGGGAAAAGCTGAGTTTCCGACAAAACTACACATTTCAGTTTCGGGATGTTCAAAGTTGTGGTTAACGTTAGTTGTCGCCTGCCGGTGGCTGTAGATCGGAGCGTGACGGTGACGAAAGAATAAACGAAAGATATCGAAAGTAAAAACAAGTGAAAAGAAATCTTTCAAAACATGGTGAGGGAGAATAGTTTTAGAGACTATCTCTGATATTGCCACTAATTTCCAGAGAACTAAACAAGCGCCAGGAATATTCAAAATTTTTATAGAACATTGCCTGTTCAATAAAATATGACTATATTCTAACTCATTATTAGGGAAAGAGTATAAAATTAGCAGAAAATGAAAAATTCTCGCCCATTTCTCAGCGAATAAAAATATAATTGCGATTGATAATGAAGGCAGAGGTGTACCAGTGTCAGGTAAATGTTGCAAGGATTTCAATTGTAACGCAATGCCACTGATTTTCGGGTTTTATTTATTGATGCGAAAGGAATCTCGTTTTCCATCACCCAAATAACACGCATATTCTTCAGTCATGGAGCATATAATTTCTTGCTGCTAAAATTAACAATTTTTAATAAAAGTACAAATACTTCCTACATAATTAGTAGAGGAGCTGGTCTCCAACATCTTTAAATGAAATAATCCGATTTCTGCATTTTGTTAATCTTTAGTTTCTGAGCTTTTCTTGTGAGTTAAATACGAGTAATTAGTACTCAATGATTCTGAAGTATTATATTCATCCGATAACCCAAGGGGATACATATACGTACATAAAGATTCTACTTAACTTTCTAAAATAGACAGGTACAAATATAATGATAGCGTGATGGTAGAAAGAGGGGCGCTGTATCACAAAGGTATATATCGTGAGGTCTCAGAGACCAACCTGAATGGAGAACGGAAGTGGGTTATTTAATGCTAAGCATAGCTCTTATAAGGGTGCTAAGGAGAGTAACCGTTGGTCAAAGTCGGGACAGTAACTAGGCTCCGCGGTGAATGTTTCCCGGTAAAACTCCCCCACCCAATGCTGCCTAGGTATGCTGTAAAGCAATGTTTCTCAAAGTGGTCCGTACCACCCCCCTAGGGGCGTTGAACTTCAACAAGGCGTTCAAGGCGTACCCTCCTATCGCCCCTTGCGTTTCCTCAACGCCCCTAGGGGGGCGGTACGGACCACTTTGAGAAATACTGCTTGTAAAGCGAGTGTCTCCTAACCTTCTCCCCCATGAACTCCCTGTGGATATCACAGGTTTTCACGAACCCCTAACTTTTTCAGGCTCGATTTAAACTCGAATTATACTTCACGGACTAGGCTACATCTTATTGTTTCTCCCACCGTAACTCTAGTATTGACTTTCAGGAACGTTTCACTGCTTCTTTTGGGTACATTCACTTATCCCCTTGGGTTCCGTGCCTCCAGTTGGGGAACTCCTGCTTCACACTAAGACTGGGGTCAGTGCCTTCAGCCATTTCCTGATTGGTGATGAGTATTATTTTATCACGTAAACATTTTCGTCAGATAATTATTTCTAATAGCAAACAATTAGCTGGGATTTTTCTAAACAGCTTTCAGTGTACTATGGATTGGGAACTATTCCTTACTCGAGCCTTGTTTTACAAACGCTGTTACTCTTAGGAAAATGTAATCTTTTTGAAGGCTTAGCTTAGCTATTCTCCGCCTGAGTTCCAGTACATCTATTGAACCATTTTGACTTTTCCTGTCCTTAAAATTTTTGCAAGCCTGCCATCGAATCGGTGTAGTTAACGCATAATGTAGATCGTATTGTCTAATATTGGTTTTACATACAACACTTAACACGTTAAGTGAGAAGTGACCCACCGGTGGGTCACTCAGATTAGGTTCTGTAATTTTTTCAAAGCTTTCTAGTGATTGAACGTACAAAGTAAAGATTTGAACCGGCTAGGCTTCCGCACTTAACTTGTAAATAATGTAGGACAGTTAGTAATATCATATGTGTTTTAATAACAAAATAAGGAACATATTTTAACCGATATTCAGAACACAGAAACCATGTAGTGCTACAGCTTAGTTTCGATACATTTAACCCTTTGTCTACCGACGGTAACTCTGGTTACTGCCTCAAATTTTACTGTCTATTAAACACAAATAGGATCCTGGCCCTAACACCAAGTATGGAAAGTGGACTGCTACTGCAATTGAATAAATGATTATCGCTGTCTACATGGGAATAATATGAGCCTAACAACTCCATGACCTAAAAATCTAATCCCAACCTCTCATTCGAAATTTGTACTGGTAATGAAATTTAATTTTAAGTAACAATAATCGCTGTTCGTACAGGAAGAAAACGCACCTAAGTCCATGAGCAAGATGGAGAGGGACAAACTGATGTACAAAAGAGACTCCCCCTCGGCCCTGGACTCCAGACAACACAGTGACGAGGACAGACGTCACAGTGACGAGGACAGACATCACAATAAGGAGGATAACCTCCGGGCGACCACAAAACGAAAGGCATTCAAGAACCTCAAGCACGAGTCGCAGGTGTGCTCATGTTGTGATCTAATTGTGAATATTTTTTTATGTTGTGTATATATAGCATCCATTTTGTGATCACGCCATGCTCACGTTATTTTCTTGTTCTGCTCGTGTAATGTTGATGCTGTCATCATGTTTTGTTGAAGAAATTGTGTGGTCAAGTTGGATTGTTTGATTGTGCTCACGTTGCGATCAAGTTTGATTGTTTGATTGTGCTCACGTTACGGTCAAGTTTGATTGTTTGATTGTGCTCACGTTGTGGTCAAGTTGGATTTATGTTGAGCTTATAATTTATTTTTGTGTTTCTGGGAAAATTTAATGAAAATTTAATTAACGCTCGGAACTCTGCTGTAAAAAGTCATAGAGCTTGCCATGTAATATTCCTTCGAGAGGCAGAAAAAAATATCTAGGGTCTGCGGAAGAAAATGATCAGTTTGGAAAAAATTATTCTCTTTAATATTAACATCCATTTAACTTTTCAATGCTAAATTTAACAGATAAAGAGTCAGTATTGTATAATTTCAAACAAATACTAAATTCATACTAAAAAAAAATGTAAAATTAGCTCACCCAGTTCGCTGCTGCTAGCTGCCAATTCGAGTGTCGGCATCCTGTACAGGAAAGAAGGATGCGTAGTCTAACGCTCTTGCATTCAGCCAAATTATACCCAAGATCTTGTATCTTAAATCATTTCACGAGACAGATTTTGAGATGTCTAGTCAGTCGGTTCCATGTGTTTTCACTGTTTGAATTTACGAGATGTATTTCATTACAGCGCTTGCTTGGGTTGAACGGTCATCTTGCTCTGACGTGAATCTAAATTTTCCATAACGGCATAATTTTTTGACTGCAAAAATGGAAGATCTCTTTTGAGTTGACGTTCCTCAAATGTGAAATAATCATTAGTGAAAAAACATGATATATTCATACCTAGGAAGTACGATAAACTACGGAACTGTCATCACAGCGCTCTTTGTACATATTTGAAAAATATCATCACTCTTTTATGCTTTCATTTCGAACATTATCTAGGAACTAGACATAAAGTTCTGAATATTCATTTTTTCTTACCAGGAACCACTTGATTTTGATGATTTGCTACCCCACGTTGGGGAGTTCGGAAAATACCAGAAGCTCTTGGTATTCTTGGTGTGTTTGCCGGCGTGCATCCCCTGTGGTATCCACGCCTTCAGTCAGCTCTTCATGGCGCCCGTGCCGGAGCACTGGTGCAAAGTGGGCGGTCCAGAATTGCGGACAGCTGCTGCAAGCATTTTAAGCAATCAACAAAGTCCCGGAGATGAAAACTGGCAGGTTGGAGATGATGTTACAGTAGCTGAACTTCTGTCAGGAGTAAGCGAAGGTCCTCCTGCAGATATTAGGACAACTCATGCTGCTGTGGGTCATCTGGATAATGTTCCCTCAGGTGTGACACCAACTGCTTATGTAAGAAGTGCTCAGAAAAAGTTTTCAGTGAATGAGCTTGAAAAAAATTCTGCAGTTAACGGAAACCCTTACGCTAATACAGTGAGTGAACCGTTCTCTTTGAATGAATCACCAGCGACTGACTTAGTAACATTATCTCCGAATTTAACACACCGCATTCCAGAGCCCAATAAAAGAAGACATTATCATCAACAAAAGCACAGCAAGAAGCATTACAAATCGTTCACGATCCCCACCTCACTTATCCGCGTGGTCACAGGGTACAGAACTAACAAGAAAAACACTCCTCTTGGTGCCGAGTATTCTCTACGGGGCTCACAAAACTATAATCACAAACCTGCTCCATACTTCAGCAAATCTTCTGATGATCCTTTACTCAGAAAGCGAGTTGAGAGATCTGTTAGTACTAACACTCAAACGCTCGGAGGAAACATCATTAGAAGAGGGAAATATTCACTTGTGGAAGAAGATGGTCACGCGAGCCACGTCCATCACATTCATGATAAACAACTTTTGGATATATTCGCCACGATAGCTGTCATTGAAGAAAGGCTTGAGCAGAATTTCCTTTTATTGGATGACGAAAAGCTACACGGAGTAGGAAGAACTGAAACCCCTCAGCCAACTGAGGCTATGGATGATTTGTCAACTACTACTGTCAAGCAAAGTCAGGAAAAGGACGTCCTGAATAATGATATCTCTCTGCAAACATCAGAGCCATATGACCATGTCGAATATACCATCCCAATTTTAACTCCAAAGCTTAACACTGGATCCTTTAATAAAAAATTTCGTGGAACTAGGCATAGGAAATTTACATTCCTTCCGGTGGATTATAAACAAAAAGAATACACCAATGAAAAAGACAGTTCGGAGTTTATGAAATGGAAGCCCAGGAGTATGGAGAAGGAGCCAGCCAGACTTTCTGAGACATCATTTATTGTGGGAAATTCTGGTCTCTCTGAAACAGTTGGAGGATCGAAGAGTGAACATGAAAAATTTGACAAAAATCGAACTGCAGGAATACAGATGGAGCAGGAAGAGTTTAATCAAGTCTCAGTCTATTCTAAGCAAAATATTTCTCGCCTGGTCGAGAGTGTTGACGAACGAAACCGGACGAAAGAAAGTGAACTTCAAAAAGAAGATTTTGACTTGCTGGTGGAAAAATTTATCAGGGATATTTATATTCCAAAAGAGGTAAGACTGCAAAACAAGGGCATGACTCGTATATTTCATTTTGATACAACGTAGTCGTTCATTTTCATTTACTCCCTCCAAAGAAATAAATCAGCTCAAAAAGAGAGAGAGAGAGATGGAGATACTCTGTCTATTATACATATATGTGGATTGAGTTTTGTCCGTTCAGAGATTGATAAGAGTGTAGCATAGATAGAATGCATCCCCTTTACAATTTAACTTACAGGAGTGAATTCCCAGTTCAATTTAACCTAGACGGGATACCAGATCAAGATCCCTGATAGCTAATCCTACCTCGTAGAAATAATTTCCTATTAGCGACCAATCCTATTACTTTTTGTATTCTATTTTCTTAAATTCCTGCATTTTCTTCAATTCGTCTGTCCGTATCTAGGCTACGGGAAAGCACAGCTGCTGTGCAAGATATGACGTGACCCCTGAGCTGGACGTCCACAATCTGGGCCTCATGTCCAGCAACACGTCAGTGGACTGGACCCACACGCACTGCGACCAGGGCTGGGTCTATGACACGTCGTCTGTCAAGTCGTCCATCGTCATCGACGTGAGTTTCCAGATAGGAGGTTGAGGCAAGAATTAGGTATGAATAATTCATTGCACTTTTGTTGGTTGTTACTGCAATAAATGAATAAATAATTGGAGGTTAGTGTGTACATTTGTAAATTTGCATATGTAATCTATAGCTCTCCTTGTGCTGCATAGTTTTTATCTCGTCCTGTTTATTAAGCAGCATGGTTTAGGGAAGTCCATATCACATTTTATTGTCTTCATTCACCAGGATAGTGAAGCACATTCAGCATTCAGTAAATAACAAATCAAAACATACATGGTTACTAGACAGTCCACTTCTTGTGCAGTTTGACCACACAGTTTTTCCGCAATTAATTTAAGAACCATATTAATTTAGAGATAAAATATAACTATTAAAACTAACCTACAGTTCGACTTGGTGTGTGCGCGTGCAATCTTCCCAACCATCGGGCTTGCAGTTCTCAACGTGGGCGGCATCATTGGAGTCTATTTCTTCGGCACCTTGTCTGACAAGTGAGAGTTCTGGTCTGGAGAAAATGAAGTAAGGGTTCTAGTCTGAAGATAACGAAGGGGTCTAGTCTGAAGATAATGAAGTAAGGGTTCTAGTCTGACAATAATGAAATGAGGGTTCTAGTCTGACGATAATGGTTTCTCGTTTGATGAAAATGAAATAAGGGTTCTAGTCTGAAGATAATGAAGTAACAGCCCTAGTCTGACGATAATGAAGATTTCTAGTCTGAAGATAATGAAATAAGGGTTCTAGTCTAAAGATAATGAAGTAACGGCTCTAGTCTGAAGATAACGAAGGGTTCCAGTCTGAAGATAATGAAATAAGGGTTCTAGTGTGACGATAATAAAGATGCAGGAATGTGTCACAGTCGCCATCTGCAATGTTGGGGTTATTCTGTGCTTACTAGTTTTAATTTTAGTGACTATGTTAAGTTTGTATATTGGCTGTACTGGTTACAAAGGCATTTCTGGATTTGATCTATTAATGAACCATATTTCTAGACAACCCGTACGCCATCTTAAAAAGAAGTGAAGCCTCTTTCTAAAATGCGACTTTTATCAAGAGTAGCAGAAGTAGTTCATGCATAAATATTTATTCTAGCTTTTACACTACATTATTTTATGTTTAAAATTTCTGCGTTTAAAATTGATGGTATCGTAGAATATGCATTTTCACTACATGGATTGAAGTAATAACTTGAGGCATCTGCGTTCTCAATTTTTCAACTCACAGATACTACAATTTTTAAATATTATGACTACCATAACTTTCAATTCATTTAAGGTAATTTTGTGGTATGTTACCCTAGATTCGGAAGACGGGCTTCGTTCCTGCTGTGCCTGGGCATCCAGCAGGTAGCGGCTCTGGTGACAGCAGCGGCTCCGTCCTACTCCACGTGGCTCACCTGCCGCTTCTTTGTGGGCCTCACCATCCCTGCCATCTATCAGATACCCTTCATTATTTGTGGGTGATTGTGATACCCTATATTATTTGTGGGTGATTGTGATACCCTTCATTATTTTTGGGCGATTGTGATATCCTTTATCATTTGTTGGTCATTGTGGTGCCCTTCATCATCTGTGGGTGATTGTGGTGCTCTTCATTATCTGTGGGTGATTGTGATACCCTTCATCGTCAGTGAGACTCATCATGGTAACCACACAAAAACTATGATATCCAATGTGTTTCAATGAAACAAGTATGACTAACTACATGCGACCTGTTGCCTGGATATCAATTGCACATTTGACGTATGAAATGAACGCGATTTTGATGAGTTAACAAATGGTAAATTCACATGTTAACAATAAGGAATAATCGGTTTATTATTCCCAAAATAGACCCTTTCTTAGAACTTCGCTAACAGCTTACCATGTGTAATTTTACCTGTTACAGGAAGTAGCGTGTTATGAAACAACAGCTATACCGATTATATTATTTATAAATGCTCTCTTGAATCTCACATGACAGTGGGGTGCTCACACTGACGACAATTTATACATCACCTCCTGGGCAAAAAACAACAACAATTTATATGAATTTCTTGGTGAGCTTGTTAGTATCGCCCTTGAAGTCTACTTACGCTCTAAATTCATGCTAAAATTATTTATTTTCAGTCCTTCGGTAATTTTTGAGTTGATATTCTCAAGCAAAAATGTTCACGTTGTAGCTGGTATGTTTGCAGATCTTAGTGACAGCTGCTAACTGGCTTAAGAAAGTAATGTAATCTACATCTCTGATTCGAACTTAGGAAAGAGAATTCACAAACATTTGTTTTTATAATTTGTCTAGCATTAATGAGAGGTTATGTTGATATTTATATGCAGTATGTCGCCTACAACTAGAGCGGCTACCCAGCTGCGTGAGGGTAAACTGGCATAGCCTTCTATTTAACACGTTGCCTCCGATTGCCTGATTAGTGTAAAACTTCACTTTGTACGCATAGTCACTAGAAGGATCTGAAAAAATACAAAACCTAACCTAAGTGGTACACATACATACCACTTCGGAGTCAACGTGTTAACTCTTGACTTTTAATATAAATCAATAAATATTCTGTTGCTACTATCTTCATCTACCAGAAATGCAGGAATTCACGCAAAGTATTTCTACGCATAAATTCTCTTCGTACCATTTAACAATCGTATTTTTCTTTATTAACACAGGAGCAGTGGGGGCATACTCATAATTTATTTCTGTCGCTCGATAATTTCGTGAATTAACAAAGCGTTTCGGATCCGCCGAACAGCCATGGAACTCGTGGGGCCAAACTACCGTAGCTTCGTGACGGTGCTGACGTGTCTGTCGTACGTGAGTGGCATGATGATATTGGCCGGTGTGGCCTTCCTGGTCCGAGACTGGCAGTTGCTCTGCGTTGTTACCTCGCTGCCCTTCTTTACCTACATTATTTACTGGTGGTGAGTTGGTCTTGTTTGCCACATCATTTACTGGTGGTGCGTTGGTCTTGTTTGCCACATCATTTACTGGCGGTGAGTTGGTCTTGTTTGCCACATCATTTACTGGTGGTGAGTTGGTTTGGTTTGCCACATCATTTACTGGTGGTGAGTTGGTCTTGTTTGCCACATAATTTACTGGCGGTGAGTTGGTCTTGTTTGCCACATCATTTACTGATGGTGAGTTGGTCTTGTTTGCCACATCATTTACTGGTGGTGAGTTGATAACAGGGTTCTGATAAAACAGAATATAACAACAGGGACGAGCCATTTCATTCATTCTTGAGTTCCTACACAAGTTCCAAGCCACCTAACGTAAAGGCATAATAAATCACGCACATGTACCTCACTCACACACAGACATTTCAAGAAGGAAATAAAGTGTAAGTATTGACGTTGAGGGAAATTGATAGAGTATATTCGTTGGGATAAAAGTTTTGTTTCACTTTTTCAGGTTCTTGCCCGAGTCGCCACGGTGGCTGTTGGGGCGAGGAAGACTGCATGAAGCCAGCAAAATTCTTCAGTCCATGGCCAGAGTCAACGGCGCCGAACTACCAGAGTCCTTCCAGCAGAGTCTGGCGGTGAGCCAATAAGAGTCTTGTCTCACTTTGTAAGGGATGATTGAAATTTTTTCAACGAATTTTTCCCTTTCCCTTAAGTTAAATTTATTGAAAAATCGAATTTATGATGAATATTATTCAGATCAATCCTAAGCAAAGCTTAGTCACTTAGCAGTCTGGATGCAAGTTTCAAGTGCCGAAAAACTTATAGATCCTGCAGAAATTGAAGTGTGGCTTTGTTTCACACTAGTTTCAGCGTATACGAATAATTGTCAACCCAAAAGTCGTGAAGCATAAACACTTAAATCCAAATCCCCTATCTGAGTAGGACTTCGTTGTAGGACTTCGGAGGTAGAACTCCGAGTAAAAGAAGAATCGCTCCTAATTATATCTTTATAATCAAGTTGAAATTATTTTTCTTCAGTCTCAAATGTTGGCCCAGCAAGCTGCCAGCAGAAATTCCAATTCAGACTCAGAGAAAATTCTCGACCCAGACGACGAGGCGGGTTTCTGCGCGCTCTGGCAGACCACAAACATGCGACTGAAGACCATTCTGATCATCCTTGTGTGGTGAGTGCACTCTGAAGCCTAATGACACACTTCTTAGGAGTTCAAATTGAAAAATAGAATCTCAGCCGTATACAAGCGTGTATAATGTTTTTCCGTTCCGTTTCGTAATATTGGTTCTCGATTGTACAAACTCGATACTAACGAAACAAACGTGTATGAGTTCCAATAGATACTGTTTCAATACGTTGATGTAAAACCACATGTTGATCATCGCACCGTTATAAATTTTCAACTCAGTTTTAAAAGCACTGTCATTGCATACAACACTCTGATATATTCTGTGATTTACAGATAAAGAAATTTCTGTGGTAAAACTTTCTCATGCCATTTTTTACAATTGTGTTTGTGTGTACAGGTTTGCCAACGAGACTGTGTACGTTGGGCTGAGTTACTACGGACCGGTGATGGGAGAAAACGAGTACTTAGCCTTCTTCTTGTCGTGCCTGGTGGAGGTGCCTTCATATTTCGTGTGCTGGGTGGTCATGGACCGTTGGGGGAGACGCTGGATCCTGGGCGTAGGAATGATCCTTGGGGGACTTTGCTCTGTGGTGACCGTACTCACTCCACCCGGTGAGTTGCCATTTGTACGTCGAGTGTGTTTACGTAGGTAAAGAAGCTATGTTGTTAGTTGTGGCAGTCATCAGTTGGAGTTGAATTTAGGATTCCACGCTACGCTAAAGAATTTAACCTCTCAATGAAAAAGTTTTCTTGTAAGTTGATATCGGAGTTTCATATTCGCTAAAAAACTTGCATTTATTTAAATTGAAGTTTCTATTAACAAAATTAAAAAATGTTCTGATATTCTTGTATTCTTGATAATAAAAACCTATTATTCGATTTTGTATGAATTTAGCACACCGTCGTAAGTTTGTAGGCTGACTGATCAAACATAACGAAGGACTTTCAAACAAAGAAAAATTCTATGTTTTAGTTGTATAACCTAAATCATGAATGTTCAGATTTTATAAAACAACAATCTTTTAGAAAAAGCTATTGAATATTATCAAATCCCATTTTCATTACTTGATTTACCCACACAAATTTCTCGAAAAGTTTCTCAATATTCAGATTTCAGGCTGGTCATGTAACTTCAGCTTTCGGGGTATTAATTTCATAGACGATTATCCACCAGAATTTTTGTTCTGACCATTCTAGAATAAGAAACCACTAGCGTGACTAACAAAACTTTCTAACGTCAGTTACAACTACATAAATTACATAGTTTCTTCTGTTTATCATACCATACAAATACACATCACGAGCAAGTCTTTGTTTCGACTCAGGAGCGGAGACCCAAATTTCATTGTCTTCAAACTTCAAAAACGCAGTAATTATGGAACGGGTCTAAACCCTTTAGCGACCAATTTGTTTTTCTAGTTTCTACATTTAAGCTCACAAAGACCGTCTGTGCACTGATGCAATGAAGCACGCTGAGAGCCAGGCAGCCAAAAGAACAACGCTGTAACATACCGAAGCGTTCAAACCTAGTAGCAACCTCATATTGCTCACTGTTTAACAATTCTCCCAAAGACCGTGAAAGGCGACCGAATAGTCCACTTGGTCGCTAAAGGGTTAAGAAGAACGCATGTTTCAGAGTCAACGGTGGTGGCACAGAGTTTCTACCTGGCGGCCAAGTTTTCAGAAGCGGCGGCTTTCCTCATCATCTACCCCTTCAGCGCAGAGCTCTTCCCGACCTCCGTACGAGGTGTGGGCATTGGTTTCGCTGCCTACGTTGGGGGCCTCGGGCTCATTGTTATTCCATTCATTAATTATCTCGTGAGTACCGTTGTTACTTTAATCATAAAATATTTTGTAGGTTTGGTTGTTACAGCATTCATTAATTATCTCTTGAGTACCGTTGTTGCTCATATCATTAGATATTTTGCAAGTTTGGTTGTTACTGAATTCATTAATTATCTTGTAAGGTTGGTCGTTGCTTCGTTCCTTAATTGTCTTTCGGGCATGGCAGCTACTACAAACTCTTTCATTCTTTAACACGTTTGTTGCGATGCGACCCACCGGTGGGTCACTCAGGTTAGGTTCTGTAATTTTTTTCAAAGCTTTCTAGTGACTGTATGTACAAAGTAAAGATTTGCACCAGCTAGGCAATCGCAACAAACGTGTTAATTATGTAGGGAGGCTGCAATGATTGAACGACCATGCAGACAAAAACCTAATTTTTCCTGGCACTAAACAGGGCTCCGAGATGCTGTCTCTACCGCTAGTGATCATGGGTGTCTTGTCAGTGGTGGGCGGAATAGCAGCATTCCGTCTCCCCGAGACACTTCACCAGCCGCTCCCCAACACCATCAAAGAAGGGGAGCAGTTTGGGAAGAACTTCTCTTGGGCGAATTGTTGGAGCTGCAAACCCAAAGATGGAGAACCTGAGTAAGTCTGTTTTTTTAAAGGTTAATTCGGAGTGTTAGAACTTTAATAATCCAAACTTGAATACTGAATGAGGCTAAGTTGATGTTTTTCGTTTTTAAATAGGTTTTATAGATGGGAATTGCTAACAAAATAAGCTAAGTATAGTTTAAGTAAAAACTTTACTGGAACACTTCTTAGTTACTCTGCTACTTTGTTTCAAGATGAATAACTTCACTAAGACATTTAAGAGTACAGTTATTATTATTTCCCACGATTCACACTTCTTTTAGTGCAAGGGCTATCAATGTATTTACATTTATTCGATCGCTATTTCAGGTCAGATGAAGATACCGGGCAGCCTCACGAATCTAAAAAATATCGCGATGAGATCATTGATCTCACGACGCTGAACAGACTTTCCATTGACGAGGGCAGACCACTACGTCGTCGTCGAAACGACGTTTCTTTGCTCGCTGACGAGAGCGATTACGTCACTGAGAATGAATATAGCGCAGACGAAGATGACTCAAGTGATTCAGATTACTGTGCAGGGGAGAGAGTGCGATATGAAAGAGGCAAGAGGAAAACGGGCAGGCCACGTAACCATCATTCACGTCATGGAATTCAGTTCTCTGACGACGAGAGCGAGTTCCGGTCTCGGTCAGAATTCAGTTTTTCAGTCAACGCCGAAGGTTCAAGAAATGTTGATCTCTCCACCTTAAACGAAGTTACCCGAGAACCCACACGTGTGATTCGAAGTGAATCAGGACCAGAAAACTATTATGGCACGCAACCTGCTACGTCTGCTGAGGGATTACGGGCTGGACATGAGAATTCACCAAAGTTAAAAAGAGGGTCAACTAAGAGAGGAAAACTCGTTAAGCAAACAAGCATTGTACCAATCATCACAGACTCGTCTGGGGCTATGAAGATGACTTTCTGGATGTAGATTAGGTGATGTGTTAGTGATAACTGAACTGCTAGAGTAACATAAAGAAAAGGGAAGCATAAAATATGAATGATAAAAATAAGGGACCAAGGAAGAAAAGTGATGCTGTTCGGGACGTGAATGCTGGTTTAGTATGTAGTAGTACGTAGTTGAAAAGTTTGAAGCTCTTTGCTTCTATGAGAAATATTTAACTTCATGCTTGAAGAGCATGAGTGGACTTCGCATTGTGCAGAAATTTTCTATTCGCTTGTAAATAAAATTCTGTTTGTATAGAATACGTGACTAATATTTTTAAGAAATCGTATGTTGTTATACTGAAGATTCGAAAAATATAATGTGTATCAATAACATGTTCTGCATTACCTGAAGAAACAGTTTTGCAGTAAAAATCGCCCAGAGGTAATGAGTTACAAGACTTAGAACGAGGTGTATGCAAGAATAGTGTGCAATGTCTTTCATTCCATTAAGTTATTTATGCCATATTGCTAATTTTGTACAAATATATTAGTACAAAAAAGAGATGAGCATAAATGTGCAGTGGTAAATTGGTAATGTGTAGTAAATGAATTACTTACTGATTCTTAACTTCTTTCGATATTAGCTGTTACACTAGTTTCAAGTACACTAATTTTAGGTCCATTAGTTTCTGATGCACTAGTTTCTGGTGCACTAGTTTCAGGCACAGTAGTTTCAGGCACAGTAGTTTCAGGCACAGTAGTTTCAGACCCACTAGTTTCTGGTAAACTAGTTTCAGGTACACTAGTTTCAGGTACACTAGTTTCAGGTAAATTAGTTTCTACTACACTAGCTTCATGTGCAATAGTTTCAGAACCACTAGTTTCAGGTAAACTAATCTTGCCAGAATTAGTCTCAGTAAATCTCTTGTTTCCTCCACGAGGATACAGGCGCCGGTGGAGGTTTAAATTGAACAAAAGGCTAAAAATGAAACTCATCGTAGTGATAATTCTTATTAACGGTTGCCTTGAGTGTTCTTCTATAATAACACGAATAAAATCATTCAAGGGACGACACATGGTTGCCTGGCTGCCAGCGGAAAGACATAAATCGGCACATGCCAAAGAACTGAAGATCAAACTGATACATTTATTATGTATACATATATGTTCTCACTGTTCATTCTCAAGCGAGTTGTTTATGCGTGCACAGGAAATTACTGCAAGTATGGAAAGTACGACCGAGAGGAACATGGACCTTCCTCAAGAAGGAAGTTGAACAAGAGACAAGGTATTGGAACATATCGTTCATATCGTGAACACTGAACGGTAACGAGTGACAACAGAAAATAGATTTACAAAAACCCTAAAAAAGTAGTCAGCAAGTCATACCACAATACTTCTAAACATTCTATTCACAGGTTTATCTCTAATATGTTCTTTTAAAACAGGTACGACACAGTAAATACATATATTACAGCGGATCACTGAGGGAAAACAAGATAATCTTCTCCCTACCAACCGTTTTCTTAGGCTACGTTCTGTTCGTGTCGGAGTTACTCCAATTCAGAAATACATTTATCGCACACATTGACCCTGCAACAACATGACGTTGCTCCTGAGCTTCTATTGGTCGTGACAGCATGACATGAAGTCTCAAACTAACATGTAATTCACCAGCCGCTCCCCAATGCCGTAAAATACTGGGTGCAGTCATGGGCGAATTGTAAACAGCTATAAGCCCAAAGAGAGAGAACCTAAAAACCTGAAGTTTGTTTCTTTAAGGTTCACTAGGGGTGTAAGGACTTTAGTCCAACTTGCGAGACATGATTAGGTTTCGTACACCAACACGTAAACTAATTATTTTCAAGTACCTTAGATTGACTCTAAGTAGATGCATATCGAAAGTGGTCCATGTTACCGAAATATGAACCGATGCTCTCTTAAAAAATGCTTCTTTGACAGGTCATTTAATCATTCAATGACATATTAATTGAAATTCATGACAATGATCGTTCAGGAGTCAATTTTAATTCATTTATCACGCCAAAATTGAACAAATAATGAAAAATTTTATTTGTTAAACAGGACCACTTCTTAAAAGATAGACGGAAGAAATCTACTTTCAAGTAACTTGATGGCTTTCGAAATACGAAGTTTGGATTAAAAAATAATTGTTTCGCTGATCAGATACAGCATGGTAGACCTTACAGAGAAGCATCTCTAAAGCACCTGTAGGTAGATCTTTCATAAAGAACTCCCCAGATTTTTGGTCGGTGAAACATTTTCGATTGAATAGATAAAGTTGTATGACGTGTCGACCTAGTCGTCTGTAACCTATTCAGCACTCTCAGCTTAACCTGTTCAGAACTCTCAGCTTAACCTATTCAGCACTCTCAGCTTAATCTGTTCAGCACTCTCAGCTTAATCTGTTCAGCACTCTCAGCTTAACCTGTTCAGCTAGACTATGGAAGCTGAGAGCCCTTAATTAAATTCGTTAGAGGGAACTGAAGAACGTCAAGGCTACTGCAGGGACCCATACATATAGAATTTTTCAGAGCTCTACACATGCTTGGGTAATATTCTGGAAATATTCATCTTACCTAGCGTGAACAACAAACTTTACTATACCTAATCGATTGTATCAATTAATCTCTCAACATTTAACAAATGATTCAGATTATGAAAAGTCTACGGAGATAATTTACTTAATCCGAGGTCCTCAATCTCACTCTAGAACCTAAACTCTAGGAGTTTTGTTGGTAAATTGATTATGTGAAATGATTCCAATGAAGCGTGCTTTAAACTTGAAATTGTTCTGAACCCGATGTGTGGTTGCTGGAATCCTTGAGGTGCAGAAGGGATACCTTGCTGAACTGAGTGAAGGCATACAGAGTACGTGTGAAATGGCTAACTTTCACTGAAAGCATCACTCCGTCATGTAGTGGATAAGGTTATGTATGACAGTGGGTATCAAACATGACAAGTGTGCTCTTGCTTGTGAAGTCCCCGTAGTTTACGGGAAGCTCCTGCTTAATGTACATGCAATATTCGAGCGACGAAATCATTGGAGACACTCGAACGTACTCGACTATTTCCTACCTCTTAAAATTAATGACTAGCATTGCACTCACGCCCAGCCTAGAACTGACTAAGGCCTTAATTATAAATATAGATATTTTAACATTAGAAAACACAGTCGCACCAGTTCTTTCAACGACAATGTCACTTGTCTTCCAAAACAGAAGAGAAACTGGTCACATAATGCGGTAAATAAAAGACAAAGCTAATACTTCCCACCCAAAGAACACAATTTTTAAATGAAAAGAAAATATTCACTAAAGAAATAGCAGAACTGATTTTGCAAAGTGGCTTGTTTATTCTTAAATAACGTTCAGAAACTACCATTCAATGACGCATTCGATTCAACAAGACGCATTTAATATTCCCCAGCATCAGTAAAGATTTATTTGAATGAACTTGGGGTTTCAGGGGATTCGGCGCATGCACATTTAATGTGCGTAACATTGTTGTTATACTCATTACATCATAAATCAGCCATTCATTAACTACAAGCATCATATGACAGCGTCATCTCCATAGTAGACAATTTAAAACAGAAAGTAGTCTATTGTATCCAAAATATTTATACGTAGAAAAAAGCTAGGGCAGAAAATTTCTATAAAGCGAAGTGTTCAGTCGTACATATCAAAAAATAAGCAATTTCAGAGTAAACATTAAGCAAAATTAGCAGCCCATGAGAATGTTTGTCATTTTATAATAAAGATAATCGAAGAAATAGGGTAGAGCTTCAAAATTTTAAATTTCAACCCGAAGGTGAAACAGAAGTTAGGGTGTGAAATAACTACTCAATTTCAATGTAAAATACAGTCCGATTAACTGCTGAAGAAAATCCATCTAAATCAAAAGTTTAAAATGATAAAGAAGCAAAAATTCGATGTTCATAAGTGAATATTTTTCCAGAGCAGGCATCAAGTTCTTCATTAATATCAGAGCGTTCATTTTGATCTTCAACATTTTTCACGACTTTTTAAATCATAATAGGAAAGAAATTTCCTCGAAAAATACTTAAAAAATTGTCTATTCTCATTGTCCAAATATTTGACAATAGCAGGAAATTTAAATTTTCCCGTAGAACTGATGGTCAGACATTCTGTCGGGAAGTCAAGTCATGGAAATATTGTTTACGTTAGCGCTAAAATTAGGTCGTAAACTTCAGTGTTACCACGACCCTTAAGGACCCACCTGTTCGAAGACCAACTGAAGGCGATCTGACGTGGTACTGATGATTTTCTTGCTGGATTAACGTTCTTCAATTCGCATAATTCACGGTAACATCACACACAAAACACGGACACTGTCACTGAGTCTACAAAGACTGCAAAAATGGAAAAACAATGGACTGTATGATAATGTCAATCCAAACTAAAGTTCTGGGTGAAAACAAATGCACTTCTGCACACAATGACTTGCGTGGACTTCACTAACACAGGAACTAATTATTTATAATTTACATACTAGACTTAGGAATACGAGCTCTAATCTCGCTAACTCTAAGTTTATGAGTACATTGTCTTTGGTAGCTTGCTGCATCTCGCCTTCTGGAGCCCTTCTCTTTTCCTAGAAGAAAGAGAAGATCAATTTCCGCTGTTTCGTCAAGAAAACAGAAGAGCTCAGCGAGCCAACGATAAAATTGATAAAATCATCTGACAATGAGGAAACAGCTCATTTAATAACAGTGTTGATCATCTGTTGATCAAGCTGATCCCTATCTGTGGATCAAATTGAAGCTTCCAGCCGCTGGTTCACTCTTCATTTCTCATGAACTGCTTCCCATAAAAACGGTTCCTGATTTGGAGCTCATTTAACAAAAGTGGCAGGCTCTTTAAGAACGGTTAAAATATCTTGAATAAAATTCTGGATCCCAAAAATCAATATTTGTCATTTGATTGGAAAAGAGAGCTCTTAAGAATAACATAAACTGAAATTAAACGTAAATGTGCACTCATTGGAAAGTAGTCTTGACCTCATGACTGGGTTATATCTGATGTAGATTCTGTAGTGAATTTTATACTTCAAGAAAGGGGCAGATAAGAAGGCAAGGAACAGGTACATGCTAATTTCATAACCCCTTGTTATTAATACCATTTGTAATGGATATTGAGGCATTTCCAGATTGTATCAGGACAACCCATCTTTGTGTGTTTTCAAAGCAGCCTATCCCTCCCTGCTCACTTGAAAGTTTACTATGTTCTTCAAGTTACCACGTACTTTAGATCACTCAACTGGTCGTTGGCGTCCAGCAGTTACTGCGGAATTTTCCCGCAAATTCTAGCAGCTCCAACTGAACCAGGCACATTATTGTGACAGAAAACTCACATCAGAATTTTACTGCCGGTATGTATTTAAAATTGTAAAACCAAATGGACTTTTTCTCTGCCTGCACTGCAGTCACTCAGCTTCAAAACACCTGTGGTTGAGTGTTGACTGCTGCGAAAGTTCTGCTCCTTTCCCGTACGGACATGAGGTATTGATCTGCCTCTCATACAAGCATATGACAATGATGAACCTCCCTCACGCAAACATGCGTCACTGAACTGTCTTTCTCACACAGGAGTGGGAGCACTTGAAAACTGATGGAAGGCTTGGACGCTGACCAGCAGTCATTTGAAATGAATATGCATGCAATCATCAGTACGCAGGCACCGCATAACATGACTACGAAGACTTCAAGTTGTCCTATTATTGACAAGTAGTCTGCAGTATCGCAGGTTAAGCATTTACATTTTGCGGTCAGCTATAAAAACATAGGCGATTCTTGATCAACAGGCAAAAATCATTGTTACGAAATGATACTAACAGCATTCAATAATTATTAGAATTGTATACAAACCCCTAAACAGTCCAATCACCTTCGCTTATTTTCTAACAGAACCAGTTTTGAGCAAGCACGAGATCTTGTAGCTGGTGTATTGTAGACGCTGAACAAATTAATACTGATTGAGAGATCACCATTTTAAACTTCAAAAACTTTAGCGCGAGGGATAAATGATTTCTGAATCGCTTTACAGAGCTTAGCTGTCGTGCGCTGTTGTTGCATCTGAATTTTTAAAATGTTGAAAAATAGTTTTTCCGATTTTTTTAATTACCTGTAGATAAAATATATTTCATGGTATTTGAGTGGATTAGAAACCAATTCTAAGTAGGGTATTTGGTTTTATAAAGTTTTTGAGTGCTAAGTGCAGTATTTCAATGTACAGAAAAGTCGCATGTCATACAGATAGTTTTTTATTACGATTTTGAATAATGCAGGCTGCTGGTTCCTGAACAGTGTTGCTTTCTTTTAAATAAATATAATAAAGTGAAGTGATTGACTAGCGAAAACAAATTTTCAAGCGTTTACTCTTTTAAGATCTTGGAACAAAGTACAAGGTACAAAAAGCTTCTACTTTAACGTCTTATCTGGTGACGATATTTTGCATGTTCTATTCTGTCTATCCCTTTCTCCTTTATTTGAAGCTATTGTACGTGTTGTAATGCAATAAACAATGCTAATTCTTACTCCAAACTAGTCATATACTTTTTACCCGGGCACCTGCCACGCACGCCACTTATGTGCAAATTGTTAACAAAGTTTTAACATCATCCAGCCTCATTATCATTGTAAAATTAGTAACTTCCTTTCAAAAGTTCTATAAATATCTCTCGTCTCTCTTTACATTCATTAAATCAATGATGAATTGACGATGATCATAAAATTTGACAAAGCTATAACGTTCGGCATCTCGTATGCTAAGCGATCTATATACACAACAAAAACTATACAAAAGTTCTGACACCTACGCTTGACTCACGATGACTAAATTAATATATTTTCAAAGCAACGGTGGACTCATTTTATCAGTCACGTACTTTAATTTTACCCTATTTTTTAGGCAAACTTAGTGTGTCAACTTAAAGATAAGCTGCACTGGGAAGACAAGTAGGGTAATTTCGTAAGAAAATCAGACACAATGTAACAAATTGGTTTCACAATCCACTGAAATCTTGAGGGCAATAATGAAGCCATCGCTAGGTAGTGGATGCGATCTGGAAAAATTCCTTTAGTGAAGAAAACTTTTCCGTTGCACAAAATTACCCTACAAGTCCCGTCCTACTTTGTGATATGTTTAGTACATAAATGATCTAGCAAAATAAATAATTAAATTTCAACAATTTCACTGATCTATGCTTTGGATAGGAATCACGGCGTCTCCGCGATGGGGAGAAACGGTATCTCTTACTCTAAAAAATATTTTCAACGAAACAACCCAACCTGAGCTATAGCACTAAATTAAATTTCATCTTCCAACTTACCAACGCAATTTAAAATTAAGCAGTAGCCTACGGGCAAACACACGTTAGAAGAACTATAATAACGAGGAACATTTCACTGGTGGTAGGAGCTGTGACAGAAGTCGCAGCTCTCTCCCTCGGACAGGACAAACCTGCCGAGTGCCTTGGTTATGGAAACTCGCAGAAACATGTGGAAACTAAGCTCGATATGAGATTTAGGTTCAATACTAAAACACGCACCAAACACACAATTTAAACAACACTTAATCGACGTTCAGGAGCGCGCCAACACACCTCAAAGCTTTCACTAAATGCGGAATGGTTAGAAAATTTTCAAACACGTAACTTGACTAAACACTTCGGTCCGAGTAAACCCCTTAAAACAGATTGAAGCAGGCAGTTCAAGGAAATATCTAGCTATGAACACCTAAAAGACTATGCAACCTGCTGGTGCCTCATTACAGTTATTACAACTTGTATGCATCGGCAAGTATGTATGTATTTATAGGAGTAAACATCTGAGTTAGATTCGTACACACAAGACAAGGAAGCCTCCGACGTATGGATTTGCTAGCGATAAAGTCATCCACTCACCAAAACCACTCACGAATCAAGATTATAACATCCGGAACAACACTGTATAGACGTATGACACTCACGCTATATAGGGCCTCTTCCTCACTATAGGCAGGAATGAGAAGTAACGGCGAACATTTAGGAAGACTCATCGCTACTGGAGTCCTGAGGGGGCTCTTCGACAATTTGCTGTTTCTTCAGGGCTTCTTCTCTTGCAAGAGCCTCGGCATCCTTCTTGGCAGCGACTACGTAATCTCCAGGACCAGAAGGAGTAGTGAACTCCATCTCCACTTTGTATTCGTGCCTGGCAAGGTACCTCACGTATTTCTCTGGTGGGTCTTCGCTGGTCACACTGACACTCCGCATCACACAGTGGCTTACTGTCGTCGCCGGCATGGTGAACTCGATATAGCAGTACCTGGATACCGCAGAAACGATTTCTTAAGTATATTTTTAAGTCTAATTACCTTGCACGAATAAAAATTTCTTTTTAAAGTTAGAGCGTAACTAATTTACAGATTAGAAGCATAAGAGTCGATTGAATTGTATTCCAGAATTAAATTGCATTACATAAGAAAAAAGGCATGCGTGTTTGAGAATAGGAAGAACAGGAAGCAACATATAATTTTTTTAAACTGCAGGTCCAGGAAAATGTCATACTGATTTACTGCCACAATTTGTAGAGAAATATTAAACTTTTACGGTATGCTCGTCTACTACATAACACGAAAACTCTCATATTTCACACACCTACTTCTATGCTGACGCCTCACCTGTCAATCTTATCAGGTTTTTCATCGTACGCTGTGAGGTTCATGCGACACGTAAAGTTGTGTAAGGTGTAAGCGCCCTGCCCCTCCTTCGGCAGTCTGCTCATCCTCCAGACAATGGCTCGATGCTGGTGCTCGTACTTTGCTTGTCCTGAAGTCACCTCCATAAGGGCAGGCTCCGGCCCTTCCACTGCTCCTTTTATACGTTCGATGCCCTTCACTTTACCCGCTCTGTACAACATTCGTGATCAATAAAAAGACAAAGTAAAAAGAAAAGTAATCCAAGAAGTTATAATCAGGTTATCCAATAAGTAATATCAGATTTTGGTTGTTCTTGGTATTTAACGTTCAGAAGAATACCTATCCCGTTGCTCCATCAGACTATCATTTTTGCCTGAATTTATAAAAGCATTTAAACTGTCAGGATAACGTAGTAATTAAACAAATATTAATATATATTTCTGTTAAAACTGAGGTACAAATATAATAAGAATACGATTACTTGTCCTTGCAAATCATGACGCGATGGCATTTGGTCAACAAACTGATCAGAAATTTTCTTCACACGCGTAGCTAGTCACGCCTAAGCCAAAAACTCATTTTTGAGAACACGAATCGATCTCTTATGGTAATACAGTTAATACCCTGCACCTTATACCCAGTTACTACGAACTGACAACGTGAATTATCATTATTATTATCATTATTATTTTATTCCTACTTTAACCACAGCAGCCACACCACGCGAATCTCTGATAGCAATGAAGCTAACACCCTCCAACCCACACCCACCTCCTATGGGCAGACTTCACAGATCCATATCTGAAGTGCTTCTCAACACGGAACATGTAAATCCAGCACTCTGGGATGGGGAACCTAACGGCCACATCTTCGCACGGCACCTGACCTAACTTCCGGCCACTGAACCCCGGGATCAAAATTTCACTCTGGATTTCCACTCTAGGGCCTTCCGTGATGATCTTCGTCTTGATTTGCAGGGGCAGTTCACGGTTCTTGGGCGGCCTCACTCTGAACCTCATGAGCTCAATGTAACAGGCGTCTGGAGGCTTAAACCTGCGACATGTAATATGTTATAGAGTACATGTTCTCAAGTAAAGAGGATAATTTTTGCAGAATTTAATCTTCCGTCAGGCGCGTTTGCATGAGCTTAGCAAAATTAAAATAGCTGTGCCTGTCCGATCAGTTGCGCCCGACGGAAGGTTATGTATGGATGGCTTGATTTAATTGGCTTGTGAGATAATTTTAAGAAGTGTCTCGTGTAACGCAAATATTATTTAAAAGTTACGCTCATTTTATCCGTAAAGTATGTATAATCTGGTAACTATATCCTGATAAGATACTCATTATACAGTAGGGTTAGCGCAAAGATATTTGATATAGGAGCAAAATGGTATAAATTTTAACACACTATCACAAAACACCAGTATGCCATCACTAAATACCACTACACGATGCTGAACATCACCATGAACATCTCTACTCAGTCACGAAAATAATTATTGATGATGGTTCACTATAACTTCATGAGGGGAGTAATAAGGTTTAAATGAACGCTGCTAGAAGGCGTTAAGATTAATGAATTACTATATAATTCGAGCACTCACTTTATGTGTCGTGTAGAATCGAAAATTTCCTGCTCGACGCAGCAGTGAAATTCGATAGCCTCAAGCCTGATCCACTCCTCGGTGACAACGGGTATGATGTCATGACGCCCCACCACTTCCTTGCCCTGCTTACGAAGGTCGTTGATGCCCAAGTCCACGTCCGGCATGCCTGTGAGCAACAGCTCAAAATTAGCGCACTTCTAATGCAGCATTTAACGATTTAAATACCTGTATATACATATCTCGAGTATTATTTCAAATGAATAAAATAGCACTAAGATATTTATACGAAAGCTACCGCTAATGCGAACCCATTAATTTCAATACCACTATGACACAGACTAAACTACCACTGATGTGATATCTGTAGTTTACAATACGACTGTCACATTCACATATTAAACCACTGGTAATTTGACATTCATGCATTAAAATGACACAAATTCACCCACCAGACAAGAATCCCAGGAAGAATATCCTGACCCTGGCGATCATCCTGTGGACGGCCCCCCGTAAGTCCTGTTCCAGGTAGATCTCATCGACCGCCGTCAGTTGCACCTCCTCCGATTTGTAGGTGAGGGCCCGGTCCCGGTGCACGGTCAGCTTGAACAGGTACTCCTCGATGATGGAGGCGAACACCTGAAGGAACAGGTCTGATGAAAACAGGTCACTTTTTCGATGCGTAGTCTTATAGATATGCAAATGAAGAATTCATTGTTAACAGGTACCCCTTGACAGAACAGGCCTGATGAAAACAGGTTACTTTTTCGATGCGTAGTCTTATAGACATGCAAATGAAGAATTCATTGTTAACAGGTACCCCTTGACAGAACAGGCCTGATGAAAACAGGTTACTTTTTCGATGCCTAGTCTTGAAGATATGCATTTAAAGAATTCAATGTGAACAGGTACTCCTCGATGATGGAGGCGAACACCTGAAGTAACAGGCCTGATGAAAACAGGTCACTTTTTCAAATCCTAGTCTTGAGGATATTAATATGAAGAATTCAATAGGCATCTGAAGAATTAGGTAGGACTTTGAATCGTATTATACAATGCAGATGTGATGTAAGAATTGTATTTCAACATGAAAAATGTTTTGGAAGCTATGCATAAAAATACAGTATTTGTTCGTCATAATGCCAAACATGACACTTAACTATCAACTTGGCAAACTTGATGTTTTGTTGCCCAAAATTCAAATGAAAAAGATGGTAAAGGCTCATAAATAATCATAAAATACTGTTGTATATAGAAAATACAAATGAAATCTACACGTAATTACTTGTACACACAACTCCCATTCAATTAAACCAAAACAAAAACGATTTTGACATCAATTAATGTATTCAAAAAGTTGACAATTGAATTTAAAACAAATTATATAATACTAAACAATATTTCCATGAACAGGTTTTACGTTGAAACGGAGCAGCGGCTCGAAACCACGACCTGACTACAGTACCTTGAGGTCCTCGTAGCTCTGAGTGCCAAGTTTGAGGAGCTGTGAAATCTGTGGTGCGTGTTCAACGGGCATGCCAAGTTTCCTGACGTCGCTTGCAAACTCCTTCACACCTTCGTAGTCGCCGGCTATAGCGTACTGAGCAAACTTTGAGAGCTTGTTGGTAATGCGTTCAGCCTTGCTAATCTGCCCTGGACGCACACCTGGTCGTTCTTTGTAGAACATGTACTGCACCTTCACCGTAAAGATCTTGCCGAACTGATCGAACTGCTGTGCACCTGAGCAAAAGAAAATTACCGTTTAACATCAAACATCAATTACTGTTTAACATCCGCTGCCTAATTCGAACTAATTTTAGTATGAACGCTTCCTAATCTGTAAACTGCTTATTCTGGTCCAAAGAAGTAAATGAGGCTTACTTCTGCAATATCTTTTATCGTGACCGTCACTCTTCCTCCCTGCAAACTCATTCTTGATACCGACAACAAAGTCTTTGAACATCTCCTGAATGAAACGCCAAATTTTAGGATTACAGTTTCTGTATCATTATTTCAGCCTTGTGATTTTATTGAGAACGAACATATTTTCATCATTTTTCTCATCTGTTCTTTATAATGACATAGATTCAATGTCTTTCACACAGACTTACTGATTACAACAAAGTCCACACAAGTGGAAGACCTCACCAATGTCGGACACAGAATAGCAGGCCTGAAGCGGGAGCTCGTGGAATGGATCCTTGTCGTCATCTTTGTTGAAGAGCTGCAGCGCACCACCCTCTGCGAACTTTACAAACACCTTCTTCCAGAACCTGAACGAGGGAAATACACGAACATTTACTTCCAGTTATCGGTATTTTCAGATAAATTTCTGCTTACATGAAAGTAATTTATAATTCTTAAATATTTCTGCCTAGAAATATGTACTCTTTCTTGCCCATGCTTTAGGAGAAATTTTATACTCAGAAAATAATTACAGTGAAGTTCTCTACATACATGTTTGTACTCTGACGTGGTTGACACGTGTATTAGGACCCTGAAATTGAATACAATATTCCTATATGAAATAAACGAGAAAATTTTTTAATGCATTCGAAACTTTAAGATTTAGGAGCGGCAAAATACCATTTTTTCACTGAACCTGATCAATATGCCTCCAATCGATATTATGAGTCCAGTTAACAAATTTTTTCAGTTAAATTTTATTTCAATAAAGTAAATCTACCTTCGAACATGTATGCAAGCAGAGGTTCGCTTATTTATCGTTTTGCATAGTTCAGGTTCAATAAGGATTTAATTCGTATTGAGTAAATTATCACAGTTTAGTGATGACACTGAATTTATTAAGGCTCAATTTCCAAGTCTCTAGCAGAGCATTTTGAGTGGAAAGATTAAGCCTGTCTCAATGACTTCATTTAGGGGAATCATACAGGGCCGAACATAACTTCCTTTTTTCAAAGCGCTATGCTCTGAAAAAAGGAATTACTGTTGCTGCGCCTTGCATGATCAATATCTTCTTCATTAAAATCAAGTTCGAGCGTTCAAATAAATACGATTGACACAATGACATATGAATAAATTAAGAAATCAAACACAAGTGGTAAGAAAAAGAGAGGGGAATAAATTCTAGCAATATTTGATTGAAAATTGAAACTTGCCATTGGTTCAGGTAAGAGACAATTGAAGTTTACGACTCTGTACGTAGAAATTACTTTAGCCTAAATACCGAAAAGGAAGGCATCACATTAAAAGAAACTTTCTCTCTCAAGAAGGAAGAGTTTAAACGTTGATCAAGTACTGCAACAAAGCACTTAATCTATTAAACATGAAACGAGAGTAAAAGCAGTCAGTTAAGCGGAAGTTGCAAAATAATACAATGTTATATTATAGTACAAAAAGGCCAAAAAATTTAAGTATTAACTTTGAACACCGTCGTAATTACAGGCGAGGACATTCTATAATTTTTACTTATTACAAGTGGCTTAGCTTTTGAGTACAAATCGTAATATTACGTTGGGCAGGTGCACCCGACAATTGCGTATTGCTTCGAAACCACACCTGTATGTACAGGATGTGGTAACATAGCTTCCTTTTTTTTAAAGAAGCTTCCTCTGAAAAAAGGAAGTTATATTGCCGCACCCTAGACAAAGAAAGCTAGCTTTACCAGCTACAGAACACCTGCGTTTCTACCAGTGAGTAATGTAGATACTTTCATACAGGAACAACAATAAGTTGGTAATCATTTAATTACGTTTAAAGGATAGTCTCGTGTTCTATACACCAGACTAGTGAAGTTAACAAAGCAACGACGTAAAAAACACGGGAGACTTAGAGTGCGTTACTTTGTATTGAAGCTCATCGAGTTGCTGGAAACAAGGTGAAGGTTGACCAATACTTTCATGTGTTAGACCGAGGAAATAGATGCGATTACATAAGGTGTCATTAACTAGTTTGCATAAGGTGTCATTAACTAGTAGAAAAAATGAAAGTATGATACATTATGATGATAATTGAAAATTAACGCACTTTCCGGCAAAAAAAAAATCAATCGGTATGATTACTCGAAGCAAGCGGCGTCTATATAGCAAGCAAGGCATTGTAAAGATACAAATTTGGAGTTCAGCAGAATATATGCTCCTGAACTGACTCCGTAAAGCAAAGCAAGCTCAGGTCCGCAGTCAGAGACTAGTAAAAAGTTAATCGTAATTCGTGCTGACGTCATAAAAGCAAAGCAATACTTTAATCTCCGAACAATGAAGTCCTGTCGTGATTTGAATAAGTGCGTCGGAAATGCATTGCTCACTAGTCTATTGAATAGAGCGCTAAAGAAAGTGAGAACCAGCGACGCACGCACGGTCGTGCTGCATACAAGACGTGAACACGTTGCAAACCTGTTTGTCACAAGTATGCGGCCCTCACTACCGGCTACCAGCCTGTCCAATCAGAAAACAGAATTACTAATAAATTAAATTTCAGAATTCGCTCGTTTAAGATTGAAATCAATGAGATTATTTACTATTTACATCTGAAGACATAAAAAGTAGCTCCTTTAAACTCTTATGTGATCAAATAAAAACAAGAAAACATAGGAAATAATATTCTAGTCATGATTTATCGTATTATAATTTTAAAAAATACAGAATGATTAAGGATATCATTTGATTATTTTTTCAAAATAAACTGCCGGCATGAAAAGTAATAGAAGGTATAAAATAATTATATATTTTCAGTATGTGTCGCAGCACTAGAATGTTATCTACAACGCGTGCAAACTCTATTGGGATATTATTGTTTATATCAGGATTTAAGGTATACTATTTAAACTGAATTAACGCTTTAAAAAATTACTAGATTCTCGTCTAACTTAAGAACAAGCTAAAGCTGTGTGTTATATGTATAATGAATACAATGTTCAAAGTTTAAACTAAAGTTTCATTCCGTGCAAACTGATAACATTTCATTCATGTTGTCTCGAGTCAGAATTCTGGTTTAGATTGTGCGAACAATTATAAAACATAATAAAGGAAGACCAAATCTTGTGAAGCCATTCGTAGAAGATTGAATCAAACATTGCTGTGTTCCAGAGTAGCACAAAGTTCAAAATATCACAAACACAAGACTGACGTCGTCAAAAACATACAGCTGTCGTCAGTATAACTGCTTCCTCGTAACTTTTACAGTTAGACTGCCTTCCTGTAATAATACAAATCCTGTCTTACAACATTCACAGATTGGCTGTCTTCCTGGCAGTACAACTCCTGTCTTGTAACTTTCACTGTTAGGCTGTCTTCCTGTCAGTTCAACTACAGTCATGTAATTGTTTTTTGTGTCACACGCGAACAAGAAAGAACACGATCAATATTACTTTCCCCCTAGAATCAAATGTTCTTGGTAATGGTAACTGATGACCATATTGAAAAGTAACAGTAAGATTGGTAGTCAACAAAGGTAATGGCAGTTACGCGTCATATAAGTTATTAATTATGGTGAAGTATTACCATTGATAGTTAATGGTAATACTTCAGCAGTAACTAAAAGAAATATTTAGGTGCAATCTGGGGCACTTAAGTAACGCTGGATCTGTCACACTATTACGTTGCTGTGAGGCGGCACATTTCCTTCCACTGAACCTGATTTTCATGGTCTGGCTAATTGCATTGACTCCCTTGATATCACAACTGAAGAACCAGTATCTAAGATACTCCTCATGAGTAAACGCCATTCTTACAATTCGAGCAGTAAGGCCACCTTTCCTCCTTTGTAAATTTGACAAGCCTCATACAGTATTCACTTACGCATTCAAATGCAGGAAAAAATGGTAAAGAAATTACCTTTGTCCCGTGATTTTCTTCTTGTTTGGCTGCCGGAGGAACATCTCCCAGCCGGGCCCATCCCAGGTGGTGCGAGGGTAGGGCTCCAGGGGTTGGGATTGATCCTCCTCGAACAGTGGGGTGGGCGGTGTCTCCTGCGAGTCCGTCCGCTTTAGCTCTGGCATACCTATGAGGGGTAGGAGGTGTTGAGCTGATGGAGTTCACTGTTATCCCGTTCCCCGGTTATTGGTACACCCGTGTACCAATAGTGTTACTCCACAATTGCGTATGGGTACATCCGTGTACCAACAGTGTTATTCCACAATTGTGTATGGGTACACCCGTGCACCAACAGTGTTATTCCACTATTGCGTATGGGTACACTCATGTGCCAAATTACGTTTGGTACACGGACATGTTTCCGCAACAAGGGAATACTGCTCAAAAACCTATACACGGGGAACGTGTTACCTCATAAATAAAGTTTAACTCGCCTTGGTTAAACTCTTGATTAAATCGCATTGAATATTGATCAGATAGCTTGACGTATGGGTTCAAACTTTTTTGTTTCCTACATAGAGTACTTCACTTCTGAATAAATAAATGAAAACCAACAAATTCGTAACAGAGGCTGGTTAACTTCAACTGAGATCAATTAATCTAGGATTAATTACGACCATTTAGGAAAGTATTATCCTCAACTCAATGATAAAAAAAAACCTTTTCTCATCTTATCAAGTGGAAATTTCTTTGAATTACCTTGTTTTCTAAATTAAGTTTTAATTATGTGCAGGGATACAAAACATTGTGTGAAATAAATTCAAAATTAAAATGTCTCTGGTTAAAACTCTGTCTCATTAGCCAAAAGTCCAGATCTGGAAGCAGTTAGTAGTGTATTTAATCGTTAATGATCACATTTATCGAACCTGATTTTTACCGGCAGAAAATTGAAATCAAATTCTTCTACCACCAACGAGGAATTGCTGTTTGATTTATTGAACATGTATTGAATTTTAGGGCCCAGTTTTGTCTTTCATAGACAAATGAACACTTTATGCGTAATGAACTTGAAAAAAACATGCAGTACATTCTCTTCCCCTTCCATATTAGCAATTTTGAAAGTCCACTTCTTTCTCCCTCCATGTTAGGAATTTTGAGAGTACAGTTTTTCATGAAAACTATATTGACTCAAAGCAATTTATTTTCCTCCCATAACTGAGAAACGGGCATCTAAGACCTCAGCATGAATGAAATTCTGTTCTACAATTCAGTAGAGCGCATGAATAAATAATATAATGGAGATTCATATGTGCTGTATTTATTGCATTACGAAATAAAACTAATCTTAAATTATTTTATCTCACAATTGCTTGAGGTATTCATGAATTATGTGTATTATTATACAACTATTCGCATTAATTTGCACCTATGTACACTACTCTACTACTATTTGCATTATTCTACAACTAATTATTCTATTTTACAAGTACTCGTTATCTCCCACCTATTTACACAATTCTACGACTATTGGCATTATTCCAATACTATTTACGATATTTGACTCTACACCTATTTACCCAGTTCTACGACGACTGCATTACTCTACAACTATTTATAATATTTGACTCTACACCTATTTCCACAATTCCACGACTATAACCATCATTTTACAACTATTTATAATATTTTACTTCACACCTATTTACACAATCCTACGCCTACTGAGATCATTCCGAGGGGAAAGCAACTAGGGCAGAACAGACCGTCCTCTATGGTGAAGGAGAGCTCGTCCGGTGCGCGGTCGAATGGATTGAATCTTGGCGAGGAGTCCGAGAACGCGGCGGTGGCGGGAGCTGCTGGAGGAGGGGCCAGTGCCGGTACAAATATTGATCCCGAGGCCGGGTCCGCCGTTGCGTCCGCTGTTACAGGTCTGTGTGCATGTTGGTACCGACTTACTGAACTCAGTTGACTTAGTGTACTTGGCTTACTTGACATAGTGTACTTGACTTAGTGTACTTGGCTTACTTGACATAGTGTACTTGACTTAGTGTACTTGGCTTACTTGACATAGTGTACTTGACTTTGTGTACATGGCTTACCTGACTTCTCAGCATACCTGGCTCACCTGACATCATATCTGGCTTACCTGATTACTTAACTGACTCCTTAGTATACCTGGTTTACTTGATCAATTTTACTAATCTACTAACAAGACTTACCCGAGTTAGTCAGCATATCTACCTTACTAGAGTTACCTGGCTTGTGTGATTTAGTCTTGTTCTTACAGCCAAGTAAGTTACTGATACCTTCAATGAGTATCGTTATTTACTATTAGGTTGTTACAAAAATAATGGCCGATTTCAGAAGGCCTTCGAGCGGCCATTATTTTTGTAACAACCTAATAGTTATATGATGTTTTATAATGAGATGCTCGTATCAAGTTTGGGCGATGGTTTAAATACACATATGTTTGTAAAATAATCCCTGGCACCGGAGATCGAACTCCGTTAATTATGATAACATGTATTACTGTCCACTAAATTATGATACATGTATTACCACCTCTTCGTGAGTTATAATTCATTACTAACGAGTCAATGATAGATTAAGAATTTATGAGTTCAATTAAATACAAATAAGAGCATTGGCATCTGATTACTTAAAATATTGAGAATTCTAACTCTGTACAAATACATATACTAGCAATGTACTCGTGTTTATTTAAGCGTCCTGGATTCTCACTTTATGACGACGGACATTGGAATTTCATCTGAATCATCAGATCCCTCCCGCTTAACCCTAAGGGGGGTCGACTGGGGCGCAGGGGGAGGTTCTGTCATGTTCAGGAATGAGTCAAATTGCGCGTTGTCACTGAAACCAAAGCCGTCCCCACCAGCCCCAAAACCTGAGGCCGCCTCTCCGTCTCCCCACGGCGATGAACCTCCTGTGATCGATAGGAGGAAGGTGAGGGAGGTGTCGGATGTTAAAAGTTATAAACAATCCATGAAATTTAACATTTCTTAATGGTTTTATGTCTCCAACATCTGAAAAATGATTGTAAAGCAACGCATGACCTAAATTTGAAAAGCGTGACTAGTATAATACATTGAAGTTTTTGTGCAAGGGGCAAATATAGTTTTCCAAGAGAAATTTGTTAATAAATATATACACCATTTCGTAATGAGGTTTTAGGCAAAAAATGTATCATGCCTTTTCTAATATAACTGATTTGATAACAAATGCTGATAAGGCTGTTTCTAGTACAGCCGTTACGTAGTACGAGCACGTAGAAAAATTAGCCATTGAAAACATTACTAAGGCCTTTTTTGTGCTACTACGGCCATTTCAATTTATTATCTTTATCAAACATTTAGTTCGTGTAGTAAGTTTCTTCATACATGCTGATTAAATTCAAAGACAATTCAATTTGCATTCATTAGTTAATTTTTTTCATTTTGAACTAAATAATAACGTATTCATTCATTTAATTAGCGGGCGATTACACATTACCTTTGATTAGAACATGGTCCAAATGATTTGCGAGGATTAACTGCAAAAAACGCAACACTGACAATATTTTGTTACAAAAATCAGAAATACTAGAAACAGGCTCGACCTATTTCTTGGAATGCATCGCAGGCGTGGTAGCGGCTTTACCAGTATTTCAAGTATTTCTATCAACACAATATTATAAATAATTATGCAACTACATTGCGCCTCATAAGTGGAAAAAATTTGCTTAATGCTATCTCACTTTCACTAGCCGATCCTCCAGCAGCTGCGAATGGGTCCGCTTTAGGGTCATCAGGGCCGGCACTTTCAAATCTAGCTGAGAATGCATCAAATTCTTCCTCATTCGCCGCTTTGGTAACCGCATTCAAAGCTGGTGCCAGTGTGGGGAGAGCAGTTAGAGTAGGAGATGGGGGTGCAAAAGGATTAACCATTGTGTTACTTTCGCTCTCCGCAAAAATATCAAGAGCTGCTTCATTACCAATCCCGAACAAGCTCATTCCAACGTTTGGGGCGGGTGCTGAGATTCCGAAAAGAGTTGCACCCGTCGTTTCTGCTCCAGACGGTATGACATTAGAAACTGAGGGTTCACCAAAGAGACCCAAGGCAGACGCATCCACGTCTGGTGGAGTCAGAGCAGTAGGTGCCGAGGCCGTTTGTGGAGCTGTCGGCATGTCACCAAATATATTGGCTGCGATAGACATGTCAGATTCGCCGAAAATAGATTCTGGCGCTGCAGTTTCCAAAGGCTCCGATTCTCCGAATAATGCAAGCGTAGTCTCATTGTCCGCTACCTGCGAAAACGTTTCGGTCACTCCTCGATCTGGGTCAATGGAAGTAGGCTGTGGGGCTCCAAAAATGCTCTCTGGAGATTGTAACTTGGATGTTTTCCTCTCTGGAGGCAGAGGCTTAGGTGGCTTCTTTGGAACTCCAAAGATTTCTTCCGGAGATGGAGATTTAGATTCAAACTCTGGAGATTCCCTCTTTTCAGCTGTTGGCTCACCGATAATATCATTTTCTATGACATCATTTTGTTTTTCTGGGGGAGTTATTGTGACTGGAATCACAGGTTCACTTGTCTCAGTTTGTGTGTCGTCTCCAGCAGAATGTGAAGAATCGTTGGATTCAATAATTGGTTTAGAAGAAATGTCGTCAAGCCCATCACTAACTCCTTCAATTGCCGCTTCATTTTGAACAGTAGTTTCAGCAAATTCTTCAATCACAAGCTGAGGATCAACGGCAGAAGAATCACGCCTCACGTCCGAATCCTCGTCAGCGGCAGTTTCGATTACTGTAGGTTCACTATCCGTCTTTTCACTCACTTGTTCAGGGGAGCCAGTAGAGCTACCTTTCGTGATAATTTCATTAGCACTATCGTCAACTTGGCTTATAAAAATATTACTAGGCACGGAATTATCAGCATCAAATATAGAAGTTGGTTCCTCAGTTTCTTTTTTTGCCGTATCTGATTCCTCCAAAACAGCATCATCGGATAATAAATCAAATCCGGAAGGCTTACTTGACTCTGCCTTGTTAAATAAACTCATAATATCTTGAGTGGTTTTGGGCTTATTTTGCTGCACCGGCTCACCGAAAAGGTCTATTTCTTCGGCATTATTAGGTTCAGAAACTTTATCTTGGCTCGCGGATGACTCTTTCTTTTGGTCTTCATCGGCTTCGAAGAAATCATTCTCATCATCATGTTCTATTGTTTGACCAAATATTGCACAGAAAGAATCTGATTCTTTCTCAGGGGATGTGACGTGAATATCAGGAGTTAGACTCCTCGACTGTTGACCCATACCAGGAGATGGATACGGTGTCATCGTTGTAGCAAGAGTATCTTGTAACTTATCAGTGGTGTTTTCCATGGCTCCAATGACGGTTTGCAATAGATCTTTCGTTTCTTTGGACGGAGGAGGAGGCCTTCTTGGAGGAACGTGCTTGTCATCTGGTCCGTCTTCCGAAGGAGTACCTGGTGGGGAAGCGGGTCTTGATGGAGGTCGAGATGGAGGACGCGATGGTGGTCTAGGAGGTACTGCTGGAGAGGAAGGCCGACGTGGCGGAGGAGGTTTGGCAGGTGAAGCTGGTCGAGGGGGAACCGACGGGGAAGGTGGACGAGGTGGGTGTGAAGGAGATGCTGGTCTTGGGGGATTAGAATCGTCGCCAAATATATTTCCTCCGAAGTCGTTGCTATTCGGCAGGGCTGAACCAAATAGGTCGATCTCAGTAGTAGTAGTAGCAGCAGCAGCAATTTCATTATTAAATACATTATTTGAAGGTGGTTGTGGTTCAATATCGCCAAAAGGATTAATGTCGGCTGCATAAGAGCTTGCATCGCCAAACAGACCAGCAGCCACTACAGAAACATCATCAATCTGATCTGCAAACGGATTTATCCCTCCATAATCGTTGGATGAAAAATCCAGTCCTCCTCCATCAAAAAATGGATTAATACTTGGATCAGTTTCTGTTGCGACTGGGGCGGGATCATCAAAAAGAAATGGGTTTTTGGCCTTTGAAAAATCCATGATTTAAAAGTGGTATGCTGCACGAGTCTCTTACTAGCTGTTCAGGAGCTCTGACTCTAACAATTTCAACTCCGTTTTTCCTGGCAGTAAACTAGACGCAATTGAGGTATCAAACGGATCAATGTCTTCGTCGTTTTCAGTTGCTACGTCTTTCGATTCCTGCGGTTGGAGTATTGAAACAGGATTTTCGATTACTCCAGCTTCTTCCGTTGAGTCTAATAAGTCCAACGTGTGTTTCCTTCCGGACACTTCCTCACCCCTGGGATCAAAATCGTCGTTATCGAGTTCGTTCGCGCTTTGCTGGTTCGCTATGGAAGTGTCGAACGGGTCACTGTCGCCAGGGACAGGAATAGCTTTCTTTAGTACAGAACTGTATAAGTTAGATGATACAGGGTTATGTTTTTCTGAGAGTAAAGTCGTTTCAAGCTGCTTTATTTCAGTTTTTCCAAATTGATTTGCAATGGACGTATCAAACGGATCAAAATCTTCTACTTCAGTTTCTTGCTTTGAACTACTGGAACTTTTCAAAGGTTGAAGTGGTTGGCTAGAATCAGTCGGAGTTGTTGCTAACAAACACTGTTGAGGAAGTTGCAGAGGTTTTGCTTGTTCAATGCTTATGTTCAAGTTCTCAGGAATTATTGAAGTCTTCAAAGTTTTCCCCGAGTCTTCTACTTTAGACTGGCTGAAGAGTTCATTCTCTAAGGTTTTCAATTCCGTTGTACCAAATTTATTGGCGATAGATGTATCGAAAGGATCAAAATCGTTGTCTACTTCTTTCTGAGGGTTCGATGGGGCTATGGGTATATCTACTGGTTCTCTAGCATCAGCGATCGACGATAGTAAACAGGTTGGCTCTCGAGGAGACACCGGTCTTTGAGGTCGAGAAGGCTTTACTGGTTCCGGAGTAACTGCTCTCGGATCAAAATCGTCGTCCAAATTATGAGCAGATTCTGATAACAACAGCTGAGATTCTAAGACCTGGAGCTCAGTTTTTCCGAACTGCTGGGCAATTGAGGTATCAAATGGGTCAAAATCGTCTTCTTCAGTTTTAGAAACTTGAGCTTGAGGCAAAAGGGTTGGATTTTCATCAACCGGAGTAGCAGCAAGTAGACACGCGGGTGATTGAGGGCGTGGAGGTTTCGCTTTTAGCTTTAAAGAATCTTTTTCAGGATGTGTAGTAACTGTTTCTTCTACACCAACACTTGGCAGAGATACACTTTCACTTGTAGCAAGTAATTCGGATTCTAAAGCCTTGAGTTCTACTTGGCCGTAGGCGTCAGCAATCGACGTGTCAAATGGATCGATATCTTCTTCTCCTTCTAAAATATCGGTTACACTGTTCTTCACATGAGAAAAAGTGGCAGGCTGGAGCGTAGGAGCTCTATCTTCATTAACAGGAGATGCAACCAGCAAGCTCGCAGGACTAGCTGGTCTCGGAGGTGGCTTAGAGTTTACTTTCAGAGTTTCCCGATGAGGCTCTTCAGCAACAATAGGTTTATCTAGAAGCTCATCTTCTAAACTTTTTATCTGAATTTTCTCAGCAAATGAAGTATCGAATGGATCTAGTTCTTCTTCTTTTTTGTTCTCTTCTTGAGGTCTTAAGACACTAAAATCGCCGATTTCAACTTCAGAAGACAGAAGATCTTCCTTAGGAGAAACTCTCTCTGTTGGTTCTTCTCCCTCTCGAGGATTGAAATCAAAATCGTCTGAGTCACTCCTTGTGAGTGGAATAGAGTTTTGAACGTTAGTAAGAAGCTCGCTCTCGAGAACTTTGAGTTCGGTGACTCCGAAAGCCTCAGCAGCAGAAGTGTCAAAAGGATCAAAGCTATCAGACCTAGAAAGGGCTGCAATTCTAGCTTGAGGTTCTAGAGTAGAAGCTAGATCAGCGTCGTTTTCAGTAGTTTCTAGGTGGTCAATAGGAAGAACTTTATTTACTATGGATGTGTCGAAAGGATCTATGTCATCATTTGTTAAAGGGTCATCATTGAACAAGTCAGAATTTTGTGGCAAAGATTTAGGTAGCGCAGGTCTAGCGGGTTTCTTTGCCTCTACCGCTTCGAAAACTTTACCTTCTAATTTCACTTCAAACGGATCGTCTTCTAAATTGGCTTTCTCGTTTCCTAAAACTTCTGGTGGTACGTAAGATGTATCGAATGGGTCTTCCTCGTTGTCTAGTCCTAGCTCGTCGAGTTCTTTATCCTTGGCCTTGGCGATAGATTCGTGAGCGATCGATGCAAATTCAGCATCAAATTCATCCAAGATTTCACACTCAACTTGTTTTGTAATTAATGTTTCCTCTGTAACTGCAACTTTATCAATCACATCAAACTCAGAGATGATATCATCAACTGTAATTGTTTTTTTCGTGTTCTCATTTACTTTGAATTCATCGTCATCTTTCTCTGCATCATCACCATGAGTAATTATTTCTTCCTCCTCGTCCGATTTTGCGTCAGTTTTCTCGTCAGGTTTCTTTATGAGCTCATTTATGAGTGATAAATCTGGCACACCGACTTCAGGTAAGTTCTCAATAGATTCATCACCTCCAAAAAGTATATCATCAATCACATTGGTCTCTTTCTGCTCCTTACATTCTCTTTCTGTTCCTAGCGATTCATCCTCAGTGATTTCATTCTTTTCATTGTGCACTTCTCCCTTTGCTTTGTCTTTATTTGTAGGCTTACTGGTTTCTTCGTCAAATTCTCCAAGTAGATCGATTTGATTATCTTCTTTTTCTTTGGGTTTGGTAGACGCTTTACCTGTTAGAACATCAACCGCGTTGCCCAAAGATACCAACTGTATTTTGCGGCTTTTCTGTTGCTCTCCTTTTTTTGTCCCTAAGATTACCTTGGGTTCCGGCTCTGGCTCAGGCTCATTGATGTGGAGAACTTTATCGACAGCAGAAGTGTCAAAAGGATCAGGTTCGTTGATGTATTCGTCGGTGGGGCTGTCCGGTATAATAAGTTTCAAATCACCGCTCTCAACCTGGTCTACAAAAGTTGTGTCAAATACGTCAGCGTAGTCTTCAGCGCTTACTTCCGGCAAGTCTTCAATTGGTTTTAGTTCTACTAGTCTCTTTTTTGGAGGAGAAACAGGTTTTGTTCCAGATGTTTCTCCTTGTAACTCACCTTCAGACTCGTCATAGATTCCTTCTTTTTCTAAATCGACCCAATTCTTAGCTGCTGCAGCTACGACAGTCACAGGAGATGTACACGCTGACGCTCGTTGAGAGAAGGACTCAACAGTTTCTTGCAAAGGTGTGGCGTCGTCGGTGTCGAGCCCTTTCTTCGCTTGAAAGTAACTCGACTCTTTGATGTGTTCAAGGTTGTCCGAGGTCTTCTTGAGTACTGTGTCAGTGGTGGCCAAGAAACTCTTCCAGTCTTGTTCACCTTCCTTGGGGGAATCGTGAGATTCGTGCTGGTCTTCCTCGTAGTGAGGCTCCTCAAGGGCCTCGTCGAGAGGTTCGTCGGTGTCGTGATGCTGATGTCCCTCCTCGGCGAGTCTGCGAGCTTCTTCTGCTTTCTCTCTCTTGTATTGTTCTAGTTCCTCTTCTGTGAAAATTTCATCATCGTCGTGTTTGCCCTTCTTCCCTTTTATCTTCTTCTTGATACCCTTTTTTATTTTGTGCATCGTCTACTGCCGAAGGATTGACCCTGAAAAGTATACAAAAAAAACAAAATGTTATGAACTGTCTTTAGTAGCGCATAAAGCTTCTCTGCCTTTTCAATTAAAAGTATATTTTCTGTAAAAAACATCTACTAAATCTCTGGCAAA
>VCRD01000496.1:141354-152475 GCA_006783055.1 Trinorchestia longiramus
TACCACAGGCTCTAGGGAGGCGGTCGATGAGCAAGGGTGAACACTGAAGAGGAAGAATCGATAGTTTCATCATGCAACCGTCTGTACACTCGGTGCGTATCCCGCATACAACACACAATTTTGAACTAGGGTCAACCACCTCAGCTGCCACGCAAGCAGTATAAAAAACGACAATTCAAAAGTCTTACATAATGTTGAAGCTTCTCTGGAAATCAAAAATCCGGCTGTTGCTGTTTATCAGTCAAAAATTCTGCACGTCAGTCTCTCATTGTGAGTAGAATACAGTGGCAAAACTTTTTTCAGACATTTTTACTTTAATTTGCGTTTAAATGTGTTTAAATTTTGAACGTATTTGTAAAAGATTTAGTGTACACTTATCACCACATTGCATCTTTAAAAAACGATCCCATGAATGGTAGAATAAATAAAATTCCCAAGACGGCACACCTTCAAGCAGCACTGACACAGAAACAAGAATAATAATATTAGTATTCGAATAAGAACATTACAGACCTGAATTTCTTTTTTTGAAACGAAGCAAGTTCATTAACATAAAAAATTAGTTCCATCAATAATTATGAAATTACACGCGATGTAACTCATTAATTTTTTTTAGAATATCATCGTTGATAAACAAACAGAAGTCAAATGAAATCAATCATGCTGATTTGAAGTCGTTTTTATGTAATGTTGAAAATTATAAATGATGTGAACACAAGGTCACAAGTCATGATGATGATTATTGTTGTGAATTAGCAGAACAAGCGTTTTAATTGTAAAATTTGAAGATCGTTAGCAATTGAACGTAATGTTCTACAATGGAGACACAACCCTGAGCCACCAAATGGTACAAGGTGCGGCAACATAACTTCCTTTTTTCAAAGCGCTTTGCTCTGACAAAAAGGAAGTTATGTTGCCGCACCCAGTATTTTGAGCGCATGTACTTTTAGTTCTAAACAAAATAATACAATTGGTTGAAATCAACCTCATTTTATTTGAGATTTTTATCTGATATCACAGAACGACCTTAAATTGGACTTGTGTCCTGCTAAACATACTCAATGAATTAACCCTTTCGGTACTGACGGCATCTCTGGTAGCCGCAGTCATTTTTCGCCTATTAAGATGCAGAGCAACACGTGTGTCTGTGCAAACGCTGGTAGGGCAGTGCAAGCTACAGTTTGATCAGGACAATGCAGTGACCGTAAAACATCACAAAGCATCTTTTTTTAAATTTGATGTTAAATATGTTGAAAAGGTTCTGATATTTGCATCATGGTACCGAAAGGGTTAAAATCACAATATATGATTGCAATTAGTTCTAAGTAAATCCAACAATAAGTATCATTCTTCCATTTCCATGACTAACATTAAATTGGATTAAACGAGCAGGACAAGGAACTGGGACGTTGTAAGAACTATTTTATTTCTTTGCTATCGACGGCGTGTATTCATTGATAAAACATCCCTCCTTGTCGGTGATGGTAACTCAGTGAAACAGACACACAATTTCAAAACAGAAAATCGAATGTATGTAGACTGTTCATAGGCGAAATGTAAGTCTTCCTTAAGGTATGGAAAAGAAAAACATTAAATCGTAAAGCTCCTTCTTTTATCCTACTTCAAGGATTTTTAACGTTGGGTTGGAAATATGGTTCCATTATATTTAGAGCAGAGTAATGTTTTATCAAATACGCCGAGAGGAACCATCAGCCTTGGCCCAGTGATGCATGAGGCCTGGCCCTAGGCCTCACCTCTAAGGTCTAGGCCATTATTCTCTGTACAGCACAAGTGCCTTCACTCTCAAGAAGCTTCCTGATAAGCAGACCTTCATTACACTGCCCTCTGTCCACACTTCTCTTTACTCAAGAAGGCTTGATTCTCCTGTCAGCTAAACTATAGAATAAATAGTAATTTTCGTGAACTTCTTTAACCTTCAGTCGGGCGCAGCTGATCTGAAAGGCACAGTTACTTTAATTTTGCTAAGCACTTGTAAACTTACAACCGACAGAAGGCTAATAATCAAAGTACGTGTTGTTATTGACGCTATTCTTCTCTGTCAACCTCTCCTAGTCCTTCAAGATGTTGCTTAAAATTCCGATTAATAAAGTTTTAAACTCAACATAAATCCCATTTTATAGTAACAATTTCGATAAAACTTCCCTTCAGATATTTTTCACAGCTGAAAATTTACTTAAAACTGAACCCAGACAAATTAAGATTATTCTTGATAGTAACCGGGATTTTCGGTTACCTATGTCCCACTCAGTCAAACTTGAGCGTCGTGTCGTTGATAGAGAATACCATCAAACTTGTAAATAAATTTGTGACTCAGTAATACAGATTTATGCAAAAATACCTTTGAAAAAAAATGAATGTTATTTAGTTTGAGTGGACAAGACCTCAGTAAAATATTAGAAGTCCATCCACTGCTTCAGTCCTGTGCCGCAGCTTCTGGAGCTGAACAGACGAGGCTGACCAGCTAGGATCAGTTGATGTAACTGGCACATTTTTATACGATATCTCTTTATTAATTTTCATCGTGCATAGTTTTTATCTCCATGCTGTAGAAATAATTGTCCCGTGCCTCATGTTGACGTGTGCAGGACGTCTGTGACGAACATTGTAAGAGTGAGCTTTAGTATCATGAAATCACTTGCTCGTATTTCATAACCCTAAAGTACATCAAAATAGAAGAGTATCTCTAAATTCATACTGTACATCAACATTGCAAAAGTGTGAACATGTTCACATTGGGAAGATATTTCGTGAATTTGAAAGACCATCTCCGAGTCGCTGAAACCTATCCATGTTTCCGATAATATAATATTTACACATCAAAAAATGACTGCACTACTTAACATCTACACTAAACTATATATGAGCCACAATATGATATCTACACCAAAGCATATCTACACCACAAAATAATATTTACATCACCAAAACATATTTACATCACCAAAGCATATCTACACGAAAATCAATCTACACCACAAAATAATATTTACATCTTCAAAACATAGCTACGCCACGAGATATAATATCTACGCGTAAGAAAAATTGCTATATCATCGAATTAATTGCAATGTCTGTCTATTATGAAGTACTCTAAATATATTTACGGACAATTATGTTAATACAGTGCTAAAATTGCACTGGGTAGTAGCACCACGGTTTTAATAAATGTTAATCCAGCACTAAAGTTGGACTGGGTAGTAGCACCGCAGTTTAAAATAATGTTAATCCAGCACTAAAGTTGGACTGGGCAGTAACACCGCAGTTTAAAATAATGTTAATCCAGCACTAAAGTTGGACTGGGTAGTAGCACCGCAGTTTGAATTAGTGTTAATAAAGCATTGAATCTGGAATGGGTAGAAGCACTGCAGTTTAAATTAGTATTTATCCAACACTATAGTTGAACTGGGTACCATTGTACCACTGTAGTTTCTACCTGGAAGCATCTCCGTCTCTACCATTAAATGTTACAGAGGATGCACATCTTATATTTTATTGGTTTTCCATGATTCCCGTATAAAATTTCAGACAAACTTGTTATTAAAGATAATTGCCATTTGTCATTGTTTTATGTATCAGATCAGGCATGCTTAGGAATTTTTAAATAGTTTATGAATTTTTATCTCTTTCCTCCGATATGCAGAGAATCTGTAGGAAAAATTTTCTCAACAATTCATGCTCTAAATATTAATGTTCTACTCATCATAAATAATATACGAAATCGTTTCGTGTATATCATATTATATTAGTAAATTCTTTACTAAGTCTTTTCATAAGTTGTTAAGATATTTTAATAGTTTATTGAGCGCACGGAAAATTGAACTCAAATCCCATAAAAAAAAAAGATTCAAAAGTATTCGTACAGGTGCCACAAGCCAATTGATCCAACGTTCATCTATTCGACAAGTAAATTAAGTTACATTTCTTGCACACATTTTCTCTAGTTCAATAGGCATTCAAGCACATTAATAGGTCAAGGTAAGCACAAGAAGCTATAGATTAACATTCACATTGAATCATACAAATATTTTTGTGTAAGCAAAACTAAGCATCGCTGTTGAGAGATGGGTTTTTAAGAAAAAGAACTGACGATCGTCCGCTGAATATTTTGATCAGATTATTGTGACGGCAGTAGCTTGTGATACACTCGAAATGAGATGTTGAAAAGACCAACTCCGACCACACCGTATGATTGAGTGCTTTCGACAGGACATAAGTAAAAAGATGCCCACCTAGTCCACACCTACTGAATGTACAGTTTGTGGCAGTACAGTTGTAGCGTGCTGTGAATGAATGTACAGTTGTAGCAGCGTGCAGTGAGTGTACAGTTTGTGGTATTTCAGTTGTAGCAGCGTGCAGTGAATGTATGATATTTGGTGGCAGGACAGTGGTAGCAGCGTGTAGAGAATGTACAGTTGGTCTCCTCTACATATATGAAAGAGATTGAACCCCTGTTTGGCTCTAAGCTATTGTTTGCCTGCTTTTTCTCTCTAAATGCTAAACTCGCAACCGGAGGTTTTAGTGAAGTGGACAGTTTAAAAATAGAAACAGATTTTATTCAGACTGTTTCTACATACTTGGGTGCTTAGCACAGCTTCCTTACGTAGGGAGACAGTACACATTTATGTCAACCAAAAAGATACAGCAGGATTTAATTGTAAATGCAGGCTAGGAGTATACTGATTTAAGTGAATAGCATCCTCTATTTCTTTAGGCAGGCTACTACTATTTTAAAAAAAAGGTAAAACAAGACCTGACTGGGAAGGAATGTTATAACTTGCACATACAGCAGAACCTAATGGCGCTCATGCAATTCGCCATATACAACTTACAGCTCTTATGTTCAGTCCAACCAGAAACAGATAGGTCGGATCGGTGACATACTGTTTGGACCAAGATGATAAATGATACTTTTAAAATATTCATTGCTCTCTCTCTCTCTCTCATCAGACAGACTGATACTAATTGAAACTAATTGAAACATTAATTAGTGTTGCAATTAGGTGTCAGCGTAGGCGTTTGCAGAGAAAATTGCGCAATGCATCAATGACGAAAAATGTCTGCCGCTTTTTTGGTCATTCCTTAATTGAACATTGAAGATTGACTCGAAAATTAAAAATTAGAAATTTTGAGCGACAGAAAAAGCCATTCCGAAACTCGTTCTAGCTACTCATGCACAACAGATGCGAACAAAATTATGAGTTTTGAAAAAATGTAGACCGTAAGGTGCTCCGTGCGTGCAAGTAAATGAAGTACTCGTGTTACTCACAAACCAAGCAAACATAACTTTAATAAAATCACGCGCAATTGAACAAGAAATGGTTAAAACGAAAAACAAGTTTATTAGACATTCTTCCGCCTGGTACTGACATTCGTTAAAGGAATTGTGTCATAAGCAATTCACACATCTAGTAAGCTGGTGGCATTGAATAATTCTATCAAGATGATATATGTGAATGTTCAGTTTTAAGTAAACATCTTGTATCCATGCACGCAGTGAATGGCAATGAATAAGAGCGAGGAATTTTAACACCGCGTGTAAGAACGTGCAAAGAAACCTACATGCTTTGTTATGTTAGTTAGGAAAAAATTAGAGTAATTCAAGGATAAATCAACTTATCTTATAATGAATCATGTAAAAAGCATGACAGAAAGGGAACTTTGAACTTTTATTGAGGTAAGAAAACTGAGAAAATGTAACGAATAATTACCCCATAAAAGGGGACTCAAAACGATTTTCAAAAAAGCACTAGACTGAATTAGCAAGTTTTGAGTAATATAATGTAGCAACTTATAAATATTGACTTTAACTTATAGTATACTTCTTTGTAGAAGAAATAGCAATGTTTATACCACGTTACTAGTCATGGAACTAACTTAATTTTCCTTTACAATTCAAAGAGAATGAAAAGTTCGGATGTATGCTTATTATTGCTAATTATCAGCTTCTTTCGACCCTCTCAACTTGTCTGTCATCAGAACGAGTCAGTGAACACTATCGCTTTCTATTGAATTCTATCAAATACACGAATTCTTAGCGAGAATTCCTAACATGACACCCATACGAGATTGACAGAAGTTTCTAGAGAACTTGGCTGGTTTTGACGAAATGAATGTAATAGCCAAGCATTAGTTTATGTATGTAGTGTAACTTCTCATCGGGTTTGCAAAAATTCAATATTCTGACTTATTAGGGAATGTCTTTTGTAAATTGAAAGGAAGCTTTTTTATTCGACAATAGAGTCAGTAAACTCCAGATAAAGGTGAATTTTTGCCCCCAGAAGTATAGATTTATGGCTCACTTCCAACTGCCTCTGCCGCATTCATGCACCCAAAGCACACAAATCAATAAGGCAAGTCCATCTGAAGCGACACTGATCGAAACACAATAAACCGTTGATTACTGCTGTCTCTTCGATGTGCTTGGGTTGGAATTCGAAGGAAAATTTGAAATCCAACAACAAATTCATGCAAAAGTGATCGGCAGGAAAAGGATCCTCCGTTTGGGAAGCCTGACACCGGATAGGCCCACCTCATCGACTCCCACGGAGAGGAAGCGGCAATCAATCTTCGTTGAATCCCTTTTATAGGTTCGATTTTTCAAGTTATGATGAGCACCTTTTAATAAGAAGGACCTACATGATCTCTGCTTACCATCAATCCATCGTATAAGAGATGGAGATGAGCAGTGTAGGAAGTTATGTAAAGGAAGGGGCACACCATGGCAAGAGCGAGACAAGATGGCGCACACTGATGGGACTGGAAGTGAAAGGCCTCCGGACTCCAAGAGCTCGGGCGCAGGCGCGATCTTTTCCAGGCTTCTGCGCAAGCCCCAAGTCTTCGACCGACCGCTGCCACAAACTTACATGCATGCACATACTTGGAAACGTACATAAGCTCTCCCACGCACACGTCACCACTGTTGTCTGCACATGCAAATGCCACTCAGTACACTTCAGGAATTATTTATTTAATCGGCACCAAGCCCAAAATCCTTCAAAAGAAGGGTTTTAACTAATTTCAATGAGGGTTTAGTTCAGAAAAAAGGAACATGAATTTCATCTGGTGACACAAACACACCCAGACACTCACAGCTTACAATAGCTGGCATCATGTGCGGGTGACAAGAATCATGGAACAAAGTTTATGACGTTTTTGTGCTTCAAGCGGATGAGACTCACATGGACTGTCTAGGCCGGTCATTCAAGATCTAAAGCTCCTACTACTCCCTAGCCACGACTCCTACATACTCTCACTGAAAGCATCCCCACGAGCTGTGTTGTTTGTGAACATATCCTCGTGCACGTGTCCTCGAAAAGAACAACGTGCACGTGTCCTCGAAAAGAACAACGTGCACGTGTCCTCAAAAAGAACAACGTGCACGTGCCGTCAAAAAGAACAATGTGCAAGCGTCCTCGTGCATGCAATGATCAGCTGTGCAATGCGTGGGAGTTATCTAGCAAATGCAAGCAGTCATCGCTTAAAGTCATTATCTTTCAGACAACATCGTCTCTACCGACTTACTCGACTCACTTGCCTGCTTCCATCTTGCACAAGTATGAGTTAAATAAATATATTAGTTATAAACACAATACTATACAATGCAGAAGCATTCTCCATCACAGCAGAGTCATAGAATAGAATAGAATATGGCAATAGGAACAAGCTGCTTGGCCCATTCCTGGGTCGATATCCAAGTTCCATGCCGTCATAGGATAGTGAGATATCCCCTAACAATCAGACTTTAGCGAAACATCAAGTTCGAACCAAACCGCATCACCGAAGGGTGATTTCTGACTGGATTCTCAGCAGTTTTTAATGTGTATTTCAGGACAATACAGATTTGGTGCGACTCTGTCTGGCAAAATAACTGTCTTTTTGCAAAGCAAAGCACTTTGAAAAAAAGGAGTTATGTTGCTGCACTCTGTAAAATGAGTATAGACAAGCTAGATTTATGTTATATTCGTTAGATACATGTATTTTTTTCAAAGAAAGCAGGATTAAATCAAGTTCATGCGACTTCTACCGAACGCAAACGTTTCAAAAATAATACACCAATTGCCTCACAATTGACCTATCAGTGCTGTGAAAAATTGAGATGATTTCTTGATCCACTGCACTAGAAAACTCAACACAAAGCGGACACACAGAACAAAGAGGCAATAAATAACAAAGAGATAGAAACACAAGCAAGGACTTCTATCTTTGATTGACGGAGAACCACCAATCATGCTAAGGCAAATAGAGCACCTCATGTTAATTAGTGTTAATAAAAGGAGTCAAATATTTTACGAGATGAAACAAGCCAACGCTGATCAAAGAGACACTATGTGATGAGTTTGTAAGGAGAAAATGTTCGTGGAGATGAAAATAACCACACTCACAATGACTCGGTAGCCGTCATAGCACGAAGGGGTCTTTTCAATGAAAATCCGAGATTTCTAAAGGAGTGGAATCCAGGATTTCCTATGGAAATCCTAGATTTGGGAGATTTCCAGGATTTTCAATGGAATGGAATCCTGTGACCATTGTAAAGTTATTTTTCCTTTCATCTAATTTACTGTTTTCTGAAATCATGTCTGTTTAAATCTAATGACAATTAAGACGCCAGTGAAGTCTTCAGTGCAATTCGTTTAAAGTTACTTTACTAAGCTCGCATTTCTTGAATATATATTCAGTGGTCCTATGTAAAGTCAGAAAAATGTCATTATCTGATAACTTGTTAATATTTTAATGTCAAATATACCTCAGTATTACGCACAAACTTTATTTATACACTTACTCTCATCTTAAACTTATCTGTCAACGTCAGGGCTCATGAATTTTGAAACAGGGCTAGACAACTCAGGTTGATTGTTCTTTGTGGCTTCAGCAGAACTTCATCAATTGTTTTGTGAGGGTTGCATCAAAAATTACTTCACACTCGCATTCTTCATTCATTTCTTGTTCTGGCAAACGCCCATGCATACCTAACAATCTCGACCATGTCACTCAAAGCTCTCCTAGCTTCATATGACCATAAAAATAGATTGAAATCAAGTTTCAATTTAAAATTAAAATCAGTCAAACGAGCAAAATCATCAAACATGACTGCGAGCAGAGAATGTCAAAATATCATGCACATGTAATGTTTATCATTACTTCATAATTTTATTTCTCTTGCTAAGAAAAACGCAAACCGAAATGAACATTTTTGAAATGTTTCTTCACCAGGAACTTGACTTTGTATGGAAAGTTTTTTTACCGAATGCTGCAGTTGAAAACAAATTATGAAAGACAACTAGATGACTTAAGGTTTAGTGAGTCGTCAGAATGAGTTTCACATTTAAGAAATTGCTTTTAAAATCTTGCATTTGAGGTCATGCTCCTTTGCCAGATATTTATTACTTAGTTTTCTGGCCATGAAACTTCTTCTCTTCGTATCCCTGTAGCCGTCCAGTTGAGAGATCAAAGCTGAAGAAAATGAGTCTATCTCCCAACACTGGAGCCCCCCTTGCGCCATGCACGATTTTATGGCGAGTCGGTGGAGACTGAACCGCTACAGGCAAGTAGTACATACACTCTGCTTGTAACAGCTGACTGCAAACTGCGTGTTAAAGCAGGCTACACGCTCCTTGTAGCAGCTAATTACACACGATGAGGGTGCACATAGCTGACTACACGTTCCTTGTAGCAGCTGACTACACACGATGAGGGCTTACACAGTTGATTACACGCGATGAGAGCGCACGCAGCTAACTACACGCGATGAGGGCTCACACAGCTGACTACACGCGATGAGGGTGCACACAGCTGACTACACGCAATGAGGGCTCACACAGCTGACTACACGCAATGAGGGCTCACACAGCTGACTACACGCAATGAGGGCTCACACAGCTGACTACACGCGATGAGGGTGCACACAGCTGACTACACGTGATGAGGGTGCACACAGCTGACTACACGCGATGAGGGCGCACACAGCTGACGATGCGGTCAATATCAAGAGGCAGTTGCCTGCGGCAAAACTCATTCATGCCTCAGTTCTGTAGCACCGGGATGGAATTTACGATGAGTTTCAGAGAGTGTAAGAATGTTTAATGCTTTGAGAGTGCAACGAGACGGTCATATCGAGAGCACCCAACTTCTGGAGACAGCGAACACTTTTTTTCCTCATCTGAATTACGACACGCATCGTCATGGCGCATCACATAGCCTCAGATTCAGAGAATTTGGGTCAACATGGAGAAAAGATCAATACGAACTGTGTTACTTGAATGGTTTTAGCAAAAGTACGGTCGAACTAGAGAGTTTTGGATCTCCCAGAATAATTTTACTGATTTCATCAATTGGAACATTAATGACGTTCACATGAGAAACATAATTGTTTGGTTCTCTCGTATATCTTTTGTATGGTATATGTTACATGTGTCCATTCACCTATTTAGAGCATTTACCAAGACGTTTCCTTCTTGAAAGCACTGTAAAATTTATCCTCTTAAATTTTTGTATTCCTGCATTGTTTCGAGGTACTTCATACGTTTCTTACTCATATTTTTGTCTATGCGCACTGAACACAGCCAGTAATCATATCACACCCAAAACTGATCGCGAGACTCACGACGATTGTAACGTCAATAGATTACGACGATTGTTACGTTAGTAGATTACGACGATTGTAACAACAATACATTACGAGGGTCGTAATAAAAATAGATTACGACAATCATAACGCCACAATTGTAGCGTCGAGAGATTACGGTAAATTAAGTAGATGAGGTATGACCCTCGTAAGGTTGGGATGGAGAGGGAGAGGAGGAGAGGGGAAAAGGAAGAAGAGGAGGAGAGGGAGGAGAGGAAGGGGGAGAGGGGGGAGAGAGCAATAAGCACAAGACACAAGAGAGGAAGGCACGTTATGAAATGCTCATGCTGGCACTAAATTCTTACCTTTGCTTCAATGGCTGAAGTTAGAAGAGGAATTGTGAGTTGTGAACAGCGAGGAGAGTAGTCCTGTGACCAGCAAGCGGAGAGTAGTCCTGTGACCAGCAAGCGGAGAGTAGTCCTGTGACCAGCAAGCGGAGAGTAGTCCTGTGACAAGCAAGTGGAGAGTAGTCCTATGAC
>VCRD01000496.1:154971-192940 GCA_006783055.1 Trinorchestia longiramus
CATCAGTTCCAGTGTCCATCAGTTCCAGTGTCCATCAGTTCCAGTGTCCATCAGTTCCAGTGTCCATCAGTTCCAGTGTCCATCAGTTCCAGTGTCCATCAGTTCCAGTGTCCATCAGTTGCAGTACTCATTAGCAGTAGTGCTCATTAGCAGTAGTGCCCATCAGTTGCAGTGCCCATCAGTTGCAGTGTCCATCAGTTGCAGTGCCCATCAGTGACTGTGGTTGCAGTTAAGCTTAAAAATTTGCATCAATTGTTCATAGCCCACAAATGCACCTATAGAATTTGATTTCAAATTGTGTTCATAGAGAAAGTATTAAACTTATGAAAGACTTACGAGATTACGGAACACCCATGCATTTGGGGAGAAATTAGTTCGAGTATGTAATTAGGGATGCAAACTCAAAAAATACCTTAAGTATTACAATTCCATAAGCTAATAATGAAGTACAACAATATTTCACTATCCCATCGCACATTATTGCTTGTTAGAAAACCTCAATGAAAAATGATCTAAATTTGTATTCGGGTCTTTCAACGGTGGTTGAACTCTTGTCATGCAGCGATATTAATCACAATGATGATAATATTACTCCAAATAATAATTAAATTGAAATGACATACATAAATACAACAGTTTAACGAACTCACGTCCCAATATGCTTCCCAGACTCTTCAGGAGCTACATTTTCGTTACTCTGCAAGTCACAAAGAATCTCTGGAAGCTGTGGTTGACAACACACAATGCAAAAAATAAGTGTTGTCTTTCATGACGATATGGCCATTAATATTATGTACTAAAAGCGTCGTCGTCTTTCTTGGTTTTAGTCCTAGCTATAGTTTTTTACACAATATTCTAATCGAGTCAAAGTTTGGGAACAAAAAACACAGAGGCTGTCACCATAACTAGGAGATTATTTAAGGTAATTTAAAAAGCTGAATACTGCTACTTTTCGCCTTGCATCAAGCATGCATTGATACTAAGTGTTAAATTGAAGCTTATTCATACAATGATATCACGATACAGCATTTAACTCTCAAGTATATGGGCCAATTCCGTGATCTGACAACATTGCATCTATTACTTTAAATAATTTTCCCTGAGCCTTCATCATGAATTCCGATGCTGAAACTTGACGTTGAATTTAACACGCTAATTTTCACCCAGAACTTTTTTTTACTTTATGAAACATGCATTTCATAAAACAACACTGTCCTGCTAATCAACAATAAATTACCTCTCATTGGAGTGCTAGGTAATACAAATGTTTGTTCAAGCAATAGTATTTCTACGGCAGTGATTCACGCTAGTTCTTTACTTTGTATGGAGAGTTCAACTTCAAGAGACGTGCGCTAAGAAGCAGATTGAATGACCGTCGTTACAGGATTCAATACTTTTTATTCTCTGCGTGGCCTTTAAGTCAAGCCACTTTTTCATCGATAATGGTACGCTAAAATTAAAACTCTATTATAGCTCTGAACGATCCACATACTATGTGAATTGTACGCGAGCATCGCGAGTATTTCTCCCCCGGATTAGAGAGGAACCTTGTTATGGGTAGAAATTGTACAGAAGAAAAATTCCTGAGTTTATCTGCACAAGCAGAAGTCGTCTGGACGATAAAAGCTTAACAAACCATCACAGGTAGACAATTCTGTCAGTGTACTGGCATTTCAATCTAATTATTGCATCACAAGCGTGTCAGACAAAAATAGAACATTGAAAGGACTCGAATTTTTATCGATAGTTCATCAATGTTATTTATCAAGGGAAAAGAGTATAATTTTCCCACCTCGAGTTCACGATCATGACTCGGAAAATTACTCAAAGTGTGTACCAAGTGTTGTCAGGGTATTAAAATTCATGATTTATAAAATCTTTTGTCGAACTAGAATAGTAAAATTTCATTTACCATTCATGATTGAAACCTAATGATCAGAGCCTGAAGACAGCAGTGCCGTCAGTGCGTAAATAAGAGAAATGCAACGCGCGGTCATTGGACGATGTTATACGAAATACCTGAATCTGCGTTATTTATTATCAAGTTTGTTTTTATTCAGAGTGTGCTTGAGTTCAAAACATGATTTAAAACTCAAGAACTAGAAAGACAGGAGTCTATCAGTCCAGTTTAACGTGATTGTTCAAGTGTGGGATTTATACTTTCGTTTACATTCCCTTGTAAAGTAAAATGTTGTTCAAAAATATTATCGTAAAAGTTCGCGTAGTTTTGTGACATAGCAATGTTTATTACTTCAATATTAACTTGCATTTTTATTGAACTACTCTAGAGAAGTGACCTAAATTCAAATATCGCTGTTTATGTGTTTCTTGTTATTTTTATCCAGCGACCGCATCGGGGCTTGGTGATTATGGGCGACAGATTTTATATTCTTCATTCTAATTTAAGACTTCAAACATTTGTGCAGCTGCTTATGAGACGACCAAAATGATTTGTAAAGTTTAGAAGATTTTCAATGACGATTGAACGCAGTTTGTCCGTAGATGCGTCAACACAGAGCAGTGTGATGCTCCGGTCTGGAGTCCACGTGTCTAACTTGAATGCAAGCGAGAAATTGGAGTTCTCTACTGCGCCACGACTGCGTTTCAGCCACAAATTTTGACCTTTTTTATTGGTTTCTAGTTCCGTTTTTAAGCGGAACTAGGAAGGGCTGTCCGGAGGGCTCTGCAAGAAAAACAATTTGCTGGTTTTTATTCAATAACAACTGAAGACTGATCATTAAAATAATAAGTAATTGTAAACTAACTCTCAAATTCAAACAAATTCTACATGCTTTAAAAATATATTGCACTTGAAATTCTGACAATTAACTAAATCAATCAAACTAATGCATTTGTCTGGGTGGAAACAGTTCTTAACAATCTGATGTATACAGTAATGCAAGCATTTAAAGCAGTACATATGAATAATCAGTTGAAATTATCTAATTATTAAGAAAACGATAAACTAATCTTATTGCCAGACGGTTTTCTTGACTATATCTTTTGGAATATCTTTGTACTACAATTTAGTTTTCTGTCAACTTTATCTGTCAAAAAAATATTCAAAATTTAGTTGTAGAGACTGATTTTATCATTTATTCATATTTTGTGTGATTTTACATTCGTTTGTAGTGTGTGTCTTGAGTTTTCCATTTTTATGAATACTTTCTTTGCTTAAAGTGTATCAAGTTCAATCTGTGCAAGAGTTAAAACATTTTATCCCTCTTCTAGCTCATAAAATTACTCCACTGGCATGCGTACCTCATTCATGTAGACTAATTTATAGTACAAGGACAAGTGAAAAATTAACTTCAATTTCAATCGCCAAAATATTTTTGTGGGAAAACCAGTTAATAGCATGACAACGTGCATCGAAACAAAAGGGAACTACATGGCAAGTGCCATAGTCATTTAACTCTACTTTTGTATAAATAATCCAGCGTTTAACTTATCCTCGAGTTTGTTGTTGTTGCAAGACTGTCTGAAAATACCGAAAAGGCTACACACATACGTACGTATAAGTAATTCAAATAAAGCCAGATAACGAATAAGTTTTTGCGTTCCCCCGCAATTTTGCTCTCCTTGCTTTTAATTAGCGAATTGGCGCCAGCGTAATGAACCATGTACGTAGCACAGATACGCCTACGATCGATGCCGGAACAGTGTGCTAACAACCGCAAAATTGCGCAAATAAGAGTTCTTCTTCTGCATCGTGGAGTTGAACATATATATAGATCAGTAACATAAATGAGAAGTGTAACGTCAAATGACATTATCAAATAGCGTATGCATAAAATATGAGTAATAAATGGACAACATCTTCAGAATGTTTGTTGATTCCCTGTTTGCAGTTAATGTTTTGTAGTGCTTTTAACCGTAAGAAGATATCACGGGAAGAATCCTATAAGCAAAAAACTGGAAGCATTCGGGAAGAAATCATCGTTTAAATTTTTAAATCACTCATTCTATTCAATGAACCACCATTTTTTGTATGAAGAGTTTTTTGTATTTTATAGGTTAATGGCAATTCTAGAATTTATATTTTGTGCGTATGTATAAAAATAATTTTTAAAACTGATTAAATACTTCATATACAATGAGTGAGATAAATTACATTTCGGTTTCAAATGATCTTAAATGGTGGCTCGTCAGATTTGTGCCCAAATTAACATTTAAAAAATTAATTCATGGGAATTGACTACAATTCGCTCTCCAAAAACAGCAGCTAAAGAAACGAATAACTGGTCTAAGCTTCATAATGTGATCAAAATAAATTGGACTAGTTTATATCAGCACTCCATTCCTTTTTATACTCATTCCTGGGCTACAACCTGCTCATTAGCAGGTCACAACCCACCCATTCCTGGGTCACAACCCACCCATTCCTGGGTCACAACCCACCCGCTCCTGAGATACGACAGAACTTCGGTTGCTCTTCATGCCGAGATCCATCCCGAATGGGTTGAGGTTGCGTCGAGGGGGAGCAGGAGGGGCACTACGGGTTGAGTACTCGGATGCAGACCTGTGGTGGTGGGGGTTGAACACCCGTCCGTCCCTGGGGGAGAAGGGGCCTCCAGTGCTCGAGTCACTGCGAAAGGAAGAGTAAATTATAGTGGCTGTATGAGCACGAGAAGAGACCATTTCAGCGGCAATACGGGTACAAAAAGAACATTTCAGCGGCTGTACGAGCACGAAAAGAGGACATTTCAGCGGCAATGCGGGTACGAAAAGAAAAAAAAGTAGCGGTTATACGAATACGAAAAGAGGACATTTTGGTAGCAATACGAGTACGAAAAGAGAACACTTCAGCGGCAATACGGGTTATTGTTTTCTTAAAGTCTTTTAAAAATTTATGTTGTTCTAGGTGACACACTAGTTTATAGAGCATATATTGCCAACAGTGTCCACTTCATGAGGAAGTTTAGCGCTGCATACATTAACTAACACCGCTCCTCCACTCATATCATACGAATTTTGTATTGATTTGTAACTTTAAGGCTTTTTGCATGCCACGCTACCTCGCGAGCGAACTAATTTTAAAGCCTCTGCTTCTGTTGGAAATATTTTTCCTCTTAAAGATAGGTACGCTCCTCGATAGGGGAAAAATTGCTTGGGAATAATATTCAGGTGTTTGTATTGAACGCTCGAACCGCCGCCCTCAGACGTGCTCCTACACACTATCCCTATGTTACGCATGATATTAATGGCAGTTCTCTTAATTGTTATGATTCATGCACTAAAATCGCGTAATTACCGTGGTATAGAATAGAATGAGGCTATAGGAACGAACCTTCTGGCCCATTCTTGGGTCGGATAATTACTTCGATAATTATTCAGTTGTTTACCCAAGTCCCATGCCGTATTTCTAGCCGCGTCAACCATGTCGGCAGCGGGATTTGAACCCGGGTCTTTCCGCTCGTAAGCAGACTCGCTCACCAGTCGACCAAGCTGGTGATATACTATCTATCTATATATAATACTGGTACTCGTAGAACTACGCAAGTGCTCTACTGGAAATCCTCCACAGCGAAGGACTTCCGTTCATAGATTCTCATGCTGGCATTGAATTGTAGTTAATGATTACAGTGATTCAGCCGAGGACAGGTTTGAATAGTTGGAATTTCTCTGATGGTCCTAATGATATTTCATTATGATAACATAAGTAACGTGACTGTCATTGATATAAGTAAAAATGTCTTTCAAAAACCGAATATCGAATTGAGTCAAAAATTTAATAAAATTAGATTCGAATCTAGACATTTAACAATTTTTTCAGATAATGGCTAAAACGAAACAACTCCGCACCGTTCAATTTTGTCATTTTAGCGAAATATACAGGGTGTCCATAAAGTCTCTTATAAAAGTTTCTCATAAAGTCTCAAAAGCAACTCTTTCACAAACAGGATTCCTGAAACACACAAATGCAAAAAATGATTAAAAACTTTAATAAATACTGAATACAATAGAATAAATCTGAATAAAATATCTTATCAATTGCATTTGTAATAAAGTTTTGAAATGGTAAAGAGACTTTATGGACATCCTGTTTAAACATTCACATTATTATAGTGTGGATGTACCTCACAACTGACGCCTGGTCGGACGTGTGGAAATGATGAAGAGAAGACGTTGCTCCTAGATCAGAACGAGGCACCAGGGGGCTTAGGTCACCAAGAGAAATTCCGCTCATCTTGCGAGCGACAGAAATAGGCACATTAGGTTCAGCAAAACCAGGGTCGTCGATGGGCTGGGAACCGCAAAAAGAAGTTTCAAGAATCATGCGTGATGGAGATGGTGATCTTCCCCCTCCTATAGACCCTACTTCGGAGCCAAGGGATGACAGACGACTACGACGGCCAGGTTGAGGAGGTAAAAGGAACTCCGCCCAGTTATCAGGAATAGGGGACTTGCGTTCCGCTAACGGAGTCTTTTTTTGTATTGACAGAGATGATAGTTTAGCTATGCAATCGTTCACGGGAGCTAAAAGTCTCTCCAAGTCAGAGCTGTCCTCCAGACTTGATTTATCTTCCCTTTTCTTGATCTCGGCAATTTTTTCTCGTATTGTTGTCAGTTCTTCGCTAGACGACTGACTTCCTAACCTTTCACTGTCAGAAGATCTTTCTGAGCTATCGTCCCGATCTGGTGTCGATGTAGAAGATCGCAACGAAGGTAAAATTTCATCCGATGTTTGACTATCCAGTTTTTTTCTAGGGGTTGGAGCATCATCTGGATGATAAGAGTCATTCATTCTTGTTGCATCAACACGTTTCTGTGACATTAATTTTGGCTTTCTAGGTGCTTCAGCAGGAGCAGGCGATGCAGGTGTAGGTTTTTGTTGCTGTAAAGTTTTTATTTGCTTCACAGGTTTCATGGTAATATCAGGCAGTTCTTCAAAGTTTATCCAATTCTTGGGGGTTTCGAGAGGAGTTGTCTCCCTCGACGATGGGGATTTCCCTTCCGATCTTGTCCTGTGTTTAACCACAGTTTTGGTGTCCGTCTCAATACCCTGAAAACTATTCTCCCGATGCTCTCGACGTATCGTTCTTGGGCTTTTGAGCCCTTCTTGACAAAAGTCTTCCCAACTTTTTGAAGACTGTCTCACTACACTTTTAGCTGGTGCAGTTTTCTTTGGTATGATGATATTAATTTTTTCTCCGTCTGCTTCACTACTCTGGAGATCTATGGATTCCTTGTACTGTTCTAACCTACCGGGATAAATAGGAGTATTACTGCGCGGCCTTTCGATGGACTGAACCATTTTAAGACTACTCGATCGGTCTTTCATGGGGATCATCGGAGTCACTTGCGACCGCTCCAGAGGAAGGGTGGTTGGTACGTACGGTAGCTCATCATCGTCGCCATTGTCGTGGGCAACTAGTTTTTTAATTTCAACATCAGATGAAATAGAGTGATCATCTTCTATGCCAAGTTGCTGCTTCTTTTTGAAATACTCAATTTCAGATTCTTTCTCAGACTCTGAACGCGAGTCTTCATCAGGACCACCCTTCACTTGAAGTTCATCTTTCTTGGGCACTTCTGGAGGTTGCTCTTTAGATTTTTGAGGCTCTTTTTGATCGATCAAATCCTCTTTAAGTTTTTCCTCCTGCTTCTCTCTTGCTGCTGCCTTTTCAGCAATTGCCTTTTGCTTTTGTTCCAAATCCTCTATGACTGACTTGTACGGAGAAGCCACCTCTTTCGGTGCTGATTCTTGTATTCTTTTATGGTCTTTAACAACGCTTTCACTTGTGTCCCGTTTTTTCTCTAAGGTTAAAGATTTTTCTTGAGGAGGATGCTCTTCTTTTCTTGGGGCAAATGGGTCGTCGCTGCTAACGAGTGACCTATCTGCAGAAGACGTAAATTTATCTTTTTCTGTATTGAAAGTAAACTCGACGTTCATAATTTCTTCGCTCGTGGTCTTTGTTTGCTGCTTTGAGAAATCCTCATCTCCTCTATTATCTGGATCATCTTTCTTTTTTTGCTTTGGCTTAAATATCGATAACACTCCCTTTCTTTCCAAAGAGTCATCGTCAAATTCTCTATCTCTGCTTTTACTTCTACTTCTTGATCTACTTCGCGACCTGTATTCATTCCTTGCTGATTTAATCAATTCGCTGAAAGGACTCTTTCTTCCTGTCACGGAACCAGGAGAGTCAGGAGTGACAGGACTGAGAGCAGAGTCGCCTCTGCGAAACAAACTCGAGAATGAGCTCTTACGAGAAGTTGAAGGAGTCGAGCTACCACTTCCAGTACCTGTATTTTCTTTATTTTTCTTATTGAAATACTTTTTGCTAAACTTTGGCGAAGCTGTCGGAGTAGTGGTATTCGGGTGCTTTTTCACAATATCCGGCGTAGTGGTAGAGTTGTCACCAGAATTTGGAGGAGGAGGAGGAGGTATAGGTGCACCACCTGTTTTCCTCAACTCTTTCAAATCAGGCACCTGAGGTGGCAACACCTTCTTTCCAAGCCGGGGTGATCTAGAAGATTCTGGGGATTCTGAAAGCTCCTTTCTTTTCTGCGGTTCTGATGTGCTGACCTGATGTTCCGATACCCGTGACCTGTGTTCTGATACACCAGGACCTCTTTCTGGTGTCTTCCGAGGTGACGACTGATGTATCCTCGACAATTCCTGGTCAATTTTGTCACGCCTTTCTTGAAATTGAGATTTTTTGGGTGTCCCTGTGTCAGATGTTAACGATTTGGTAGAAGCAGTGACGCTTGAAGGGGTTTGAGATGCATCCGAGTAATGAGGAGGTATCAGAGTTGGTGATTCTGAAAACTCTCGATCGTCTGTAGGTGATCTTATTGATTCAAGATTTTCTGCTGCATAGTCTAACAATACACTCGTCGATAATGGAGGTTCATCAAGGTCTATGCTGGGTTGCTGGATAGGTTTATTCCCGCAAAAAGAAGTTTCGAGTAACATGCGATGAGGTGATGGAGAACGACGAACATTTGATCCAACAGAACCAAGTGAAGACAATCTGCTACTGTGACTACTAACTACAGGTAACAAATTTTCACTAACTACTGAAGAAGATGATTCCTTACGATTAAACGTGGATATCTTTAAAGACTCCTCGTATTTCTCTGTTTCTACTTGTTTGGTTTTCTCCTTGGCCCGTCTTAATCTTTCTTCTTCGGCCAACAGCTCCTCTGTGCTAGTCTTTACATCAGACATTTCTTCGCAGTAGTCTTTCTTAGTGTATCCCACGAAAAGTTCCTTGTCGGGTGTCGAATCTTTAGAATCGGTATCGTGTGCAGAAGATGTTGAGGCTGCAGATACCCGTATTCTGGGAGAAGCTGGAACTGTAAGTGCTGCAGCTTTTGTGCTGGGTGACAAGGGCGAAAGAGGCTCGGAAGCCTCTCCTATGCCTGGTAACGTATTTCTTTCATCGGCGCTGCTGGAATCAGACGTAGTCTTATCCATGCTGAGATCCTCAAAGGATGCAAGAGGCGCGGGACCCATTTTCCGCTGCCGGGACGGGAAGCTTGAAAGTTTCTTTTGTCCAACTTTAGAGAGCAATCGAGGATCACAAGATTCTGCGTCCCTTCCATCCTCGGTTGTTCTTGAAGTTGCGTGAGGTCCATCATCGGGATGACTGGCAGTAGAAGAAGTGCTTGCTGTGGCAATAGAGGCCATGACAATGAAAACAATGCAATGGAGAAGGGAGGAGTGTTGGTGAGTTTAGGGAGTTGGGAAGGGCGGGTAGGCGGGAGGACGAAGGAGGGGAAGCGTCACGTCTGGGCAGCGGTGGGTCTTCCCGCGCGGCAGCCTTAGGGCGCCAGTGCCCTACCCTCCTCGCCGGCACGCAACTGCACAAGAATACAACTTTAGTTATTAGGTTGTTACAAAAATAATGGCCGCTCGAAATCGGCCATTATTTTTGTAACAACCTAATAATAGCAGCACTAATTTGTAACGATTCTCATTCATAGTAGTTGCTTTGGGCGTTGTAGAAGTCAATCTCAAGAGTGTAGAAGATTCAGTAAGTCTGCAGATGAGTCAATCATACTAATATCTCTGGGCATTAAAGAAATTTGTGTGTCAAGTGTGTAAAAGAAGTCAGGAAATAAGCTGCATGATGACCGAAACGATTTATATGAAGCTACAAACGACCTTTTATGTTCAAAAGTTTCATAAAAGCAATGCCAATTTCGTAGGACCTCCAAGAGGACAAATTATTTATGAACACCAGTTAAACCTCCGAATTGAAAACTCAGAATAATTTCTCCTGTTCTAGTATACTGCTCTCATATAATGGCTATCTCCCCGTGTATAAAAAAAAGCTAAGGCATATTATTATATAATTCACTTTAATCAGTCTTTGTCAAACCTATAAGCTCTGTAGAACAGGAGATAATCATGCAAATATATATCAAACGATTATTCTAGGTGTCAACATCACTTATTTAAAGGACACGGAACTACCAGATGACAATTACTGCGTCTACTGCAAGGAAATGAATTAGCGAATGAGAGAAAGTCTAATTTTAAAATTTAACGCAATGATTACAATCTTCTGATTGTCGTCTCTCACTGACTACCGCAAGAACATCTCAACGGAGTTAGAAGTATCAGTGAAAACCGTAAAAATTTATGACGTAAATACCCATAATAACACCCATAATTTATTATGCCTGTAGTAGAAACAACTACAATAGTACGCATAAGCGTGTTTTTACAATGCATTAACATAGGCACTGTGTGTATTGCAAACACTGGTATTTCCCCTTGTGAAAGATTCGTTGTACAAGAGTAGTTTAAAAAGAGTAAGATTCCTCGTACTTCCTCCTACGATGTCGAGTTTTATAATTATTTATGATGAAAAGCAGTTCACCTACACGCGGCCACAACGTACTACTAGTGATCGAATGCTGTAAAGGTAAGCGAAAGTATGTGATTATGAATTCATGATTCAACATTTAGAAACGTACTCATCCCAAGCCAACCAGTATAGACGAATAAGTACAATGGTACATATTATGTATTTTATTAAAGTCAGTGTTTTATTTTTTTTAAAACAATGTTACTCATACATTATAAATATATATTAAGTGATTTAATTTTTTTCTTAGACACGATTAACTAATGATAAATTCATAACTCCATCAAGATGGATGATAAATAAATATGGTCCTGATGGTGCCCAATTGAGGATGCTTAGTGCCAAGGTAATGAATGTGCTGTACGTACTATTAGTGTACTGTAAGTACAAGTGCAGCCACAGCTCAGTTTGAATCTAAAAGTTGAAATACTTTATTTAAAATTGAGATATTATGACTTATTTTTCTACCCCGTGTAGTCTGTTTTTTCTGTCTCGGCACCAGAAGAACGATGACAGTTACCGATTATCTTAGTACAGTGGTTCCCAATCTGTGGTACGCGTACCACCAGTGGTACGCGAGGGCATTCCAGGTGGTACGCAAACACTTTCGGGGTCATGAACAATTTTTATTTTGTTATGTGATAATTACGGAAATAAAGTGATATCTGATCTAATTTAGTTTCTCTAGGACCAGGCGGTACGCAGCGACTGCACAGGACCTTCAAGTGGTACTTGATCACAAAAAGGTTGGGAACCACTGTAGACTTAGTAGAACTACAGTTCAGACGAATTTTAAAGTGGACTTGTCTTCCTACATAGTCAGCTGTTTATGTTATTTTAAGTCATGTTCCCAATTATGAAAGGTGGGACGTATCCGAATGAGTGATTATAAATGCCTATTACTTCAAGTTATACATATCCGCTGAATTAAATGAATAATGTAGCAGAATGACAATATTAGTCTACGGATATTGCTCCAAATATTTAATTTACTCTTATGCATGGATTCTTCGCCCGGTCGAATCCCAACCGAGCGTTAATGGGCGTACATTCATCAAATCAATTGGGAGCTCCATACAAAATCTAGTTTGAGGCTTCCAGGTGTATTCTCCGGACACTAATGATAACTAATTAACCTCTATGTTATTTTTGCAGGACCTTATACACTAACTTTTCTATCACATTTGGTACGGTTTAGAATTATTTTAATTTAACTTGTGATATTAAAAATCTGCGCCGTATATATGTATTACATATAATGTATCACAATAATGTAATATATAAATGTTTCATAATGGGTACATATGCGTAACCATAGTAGGATTCAGACCATAACCATAATCAGACCATAACCATATCTAGGATTCAGAGAACTGCCTCTCCGTCCGTGCCTACTGAAGATTACGATTGCGACATCGCTTCTCTCGGAAGATAAATATAATACATGATTTTTTTATCTCTGATTACCACGAATACTTCAACAAAACAATTAACTTCTGTTCATTTACTTACTTTAAAAAATCAAATTCTAGACACATCATAGTTTCATTTCGCAGGTTCATGGAGTTTGAAAATTTTTGCATCTTGATTTTGTATGCACGATTACTAACATAAATGAATTATGACGCAATAGTTTAAATCGAAAAAAGATAAAGATGGCATTAGAAATTAAAAAATATACATCATGTTAACTTTCCAATGGAGGTAAGCACAATAATAATTTCCAACCCGAAATGATAATTAAATTTCACACATGATAAACGAATATATAATATAAAATATATTTTATTTTAAACATTGATTTTATACTTGAGCTATAACCTATTACTGCAGTGTAAAAGGAAAAATAAAAAATGCTGTTTTACATTATTTGAATTGTTTATCAATTAATAAGAACTGCTTCAGTGCCATCTTTTTTAATAAAAAGTAGCTGTTTAAACATGGTACATGAATAAATACTTTTCCCATGTACAAACAACAGAAATGCTTATTTTTATGTAATCTTAAACGCAGGTTTTTACTGAAGTTAACTAAACTAATGCCACACCACTTTTTATCCGAAATATAATATGCATTATTGGACTGCACATGTTATTAACATAATCACTGTGACGGCAATTATCATTAATTACGTCTTTGCATGTAAACAGCCTCATCATGGCGTAGTGTTTCAGTAACCACTGCCTAGCCAATCATAAGCGCTGCCGTCACTGTACGCCTATTTAATGCACGGTCAGCAACGGTGATTCTTTGCCTTTATGATGACCGTTTCAGGCATCATTTGCAATTTAGCAGTTTTAGGGGACACTTTTAAGGAAAGTGAGAAGTAAAAAAGATCGTGTTTTGCCCTTTTATTGCAATGATTAATCATTGCACAATGTATTTTTATCAGAAAATTACTGAATCTATATCAACACAAGGTTGTTTTTAAAATTCCATCATTTCTCAGTAATTTAAATACTACTGCATACTAAAAGCAATAAATTTGCTGTCATTGCTTATAACTTTATAAGTCAAACTTTAAAAAACCTAGGAAATGCATCGCAGTCATCTACCCGTGCAGCAGCCACACACTACCTTTATGACGCCTTGGCATGAACAGTCGAGTTCTGCTCATCATACACAGACACCGAGTTTGAGGTTTCAGTACAAGAATGTATAACGACACAATTCTTGTCACAAAATTATAGTATGATTTTTCGTTCAGTACTGCACAATAAATAAATAATGGTTGTACCGTCGGTACTGCACTGTACTGAACAATGAATAAACAATGGTTCTATTTTTTGTACTGCATTATACTGAACAATGAGTAACAACCAAACAAGCCATTTGCTACATCAAGTCGTACGTATACAATGAGGGATAAGAGTATTTTCAAACCATCGATTTTGTGTTAAAAGGAAATCATGTACTATTTAACTTCATAAAAGCTGCACAATAGATGAGTATTAACACAAGTTTATTTGATCAATATAAAAAGGAAAAAACATAAGTAATTGAAGAAATTGTAAAGATGCATTATTGAAATCAGTGGTAAAATTATTAGTACAAGATTTTATTTAGTTGTTGGTTCTTAACTCTATAACCTTAATTGACACAGATAAGGACCTGTTCCTGTGATTTTTAACTAATGTGCTACAAAATCCCTGATGTAGTTCAACCAATCACCTACAAATAAATTATAGTCTTATTGTCCTTTGAAGTAACAAGTTGCTGCTATCAGTAATAAGCCCAGCAAAACCCGCACAAGTTGCTGCTATCAGTAATAAGCCCAGCACAACCCGCACAAGTTACTGCTATCAGTAATAAGCCCAGCACAACCCGCACAAGTTGCTGCTATCAGTAATAAACCCAGCACAACCCGCACCAGTTTCTGCTATCAGTAATGAGTTGCAACGCATGACGTCCTCCAGAGAAGCCAAGGATTGCATGGAGCACAAAGGACTTCAAAATGAAGAGGCATCGTGAATATACACGAGCTGTCTTCGTTGCCCTCCTACTCATACTTAGTATGATTACAGGCCTCTTCTCATCCTACTGCTTGTTGCTGCAGGCATTGCTAGAATGAGGTATGAATATTTTAATGTTCTCAAAGGTATTGATGTTAAAATATTTGAGAAAAGACTTTTGAATGAAGAAAGCACAAAGGGGTGAACGTGGAGTAAACTCTAGAACTAAGTTTTTAAATTGTAAACCGTGACATGAATTTGAGCCTGAATGCTAATTGAGCTATTTAACTTGAAATTAATTATTTTATGCAAGTGTGCGTAAGATGATATAAATTTCATGTTAAATTGTTTCACAAGAAACATTATGATCAGCAACTTAAGAAACAACTTAAGAAACATTATTATAAGCATTTAAATAGCAACTTGAGAAACATTATGATCAGCAGTTTATCAGCAACTGAAAACTCAATGATCAGCAAATTAAGAAACAACTTAGGGAACATTAGGGCCAGCGCAAAGAGAAACAGTTGTACGTTATGCGCAAATACGTTAACTGCAGGAGAAAACGTTCATCGCTAGCTAGATCTTCGAACTTCATTTCCAACTTAAAAAACTGTTGCAAACTTTGCAATCCAGCAATCAAACTAAGACACAACTCTCAGACTTTACTTAACCCTATCCGAAGAAAATTTGACTTTTTAAACATCATCAAATGTAATAGTCATTTCCCGCCCTTCCCTTGTATTGAGACTATGATATTCGAAAGGTTTTTCATCTAAGTATTAGTCTTTTGCATCACATTGCCTCACCGTTTTTTGCTTTTTATTGTTTTGCATATCAAAAAATAAAGCATTTTTATCCATAAAGTGCAGTATATATAACAAGCTTTTTTTTCGTTACAAAATTGACCTCTGAATAAGATTAACTCTCAATTCATGAAGAGTGTTAAGAACATTAGCTGGTGTTGATTTCCTTGTGCGAACGATCTGACAGTTTGTGAGGGGAGGTGGAGTCCCAGTCTGATCACTTGCATAGATCTTTTCAAAAACTCAAGCAAGGCCTTCAAGTGACTACGTCGTTAGTCTCACAACACTGCAGCTCACAGTTAAAATCAGGGATTGGAATCCGTAGATTGTCAAACATAGTCCGGAATTCTCAAAGCTTCCAGACGAGCGCCTGGAAGAGTCAATAACAAAGTAAACAGTCATCGGCCTGCAAGCTCACTCACTCTATCCAAAAGAAACTCAAACAATTGCTATTAGTCTTGCTGCATTCTCATTTCTTCATTATAATGTAGCTTACTACAGTGCTTCTATATGTTTAGACTGGTGCTATTAAAGTGTCTCGGTCTTTAAAATGAACAGCTTTTCCATGGTAAGAAAAGCAATCCACTGCAGTCCTGAAAAACGCTTTTCAAGATTCAGTTCACAACTTTTAGCTTAATCTTTCGAATATTAGGTAATCCCTAACAACTATAAAGAATATTCCCTGGAAAATGTTTCAGTAATGTACTTTCAGGTACTTTCTGCAAGTGCAAATAGTTGCAGTCCCAGTATCCTTAGGAGTAGTAATAATTTTATCTATTCGTATTCTGAAAAGCCAAGCACCCAAACTCGTTCAATTTAGTGACGGTTCGTCTACCATTGGATGGATGCTTACAGTGTCCGGAGTGGCACCAGGCTAAGCAAACCAAGCAGATAAAAGCATTAACTTTGAAATTATAGGATAAGAATCTGTTTTTTCTGAACTTTCCTTTCAAGGAATGATTTGAATTGAGATAAGTTGCATGCTAACGAGCTCTTTGTATCAAAGGCACATTACGATGGAGACGCAACAGTCTCGAGACAGTGGCTCACTGACAGTGACATTTGCTTTCTTCATATCCAAAACTTCAGAATAAAACTTAAAACACGTATTTTCTAAATTATCCGACATATGCAGTTTGTAATACCCAAGTATAATATTTATCTCATAGGTAGAAAAACCGAACAATACATGGAGAACATTTTGAATATATTGTAAATTTACTCTAAAGTTGGTTTCAAGAAAAAGAGAAAGAAAGGAAAACAACTGATTAATAAGCATACAAGTTTTAGGCTACAGTGCCAGACAGAAGTGCTGATGACGGGTGTTTGTTCATAATTACCGTATAATATGCGTGCACAAGTCAGATGGTATTTTACCTTACTAATTTAATACAGAATAAACTTCAAAAAGTTTTAAAGAATATTCAGGACATTTTTGAGATCCCATAATTCGTAAAATCAAGAATCACCTGCTGGTAAAATTGAATATTTTTTATGTACTTAATGCTGAGTATTCGTTATCAAACAATCATTATCAGTAATCGTCAACACCTGCAACACAAAGAAGACAGCATGTTAGCAACGGTTAAAGGCTGAGTACATTTTTTTGAGACACCCTGTAGATTTTAAACTGAAATTAATCAGAGAAAACTTTAAATTCAGACTAAAATTCAAGCCTACTGAATTTTTTAGCGTAAAAACTGAGCAAATAAGAAATTTTTCTAGGGAGAAGACTAAGAAAAATTTTCTAATGTAAAGACTTATAAGATAATAAAATTTTCTAGCGAGAAAACTGTAAAATTTCTTATATGAACCTAAATTCCATCATCAAGAGCAACAGCCACCATCTGTACAGTTGCCTCTGTTTCTTAAATTTGTTATCAATGATGCTACCAATTGATATCATGTAAAATGAGTCCATAGTTAACTGACAGTAATGAACATCAAAACAAACGTAGATGTTAGATTATTTTAAAATAATAAAAACTAGTTTAAATTTTGCTCTATTTTCTCCAAGGTTGTAAAAGTCATCACACTGTTAGCTAAAGTGATTGAAAAACCGAAATTCAAAAACCATTGTGTAAAATAATTTTGATACCTTTAGTGTTATTTTCTTTAAGAAATTTTCCCAATAGTTTTCTATAAAATTCTATAGATGATTGTTCATTGTATTTCATTGCATTGATTGTATTTCACGATTGTTTTCTATACGTCAGCGTGCTCAAAAACTATTTTTTCATCACAAGTGCCAGAAGTCAGTTCACCGACAGTTGCTGAACTCGATATCACTGTTCCCTGTGATGGATTGAATCCTTCAACAGCACAAGCGCAACAATACCAGTAGACTCCAAAGAAAGCAACAAAATTGAGCGACGCGAAGGGGATGAGGGAAAGAACTTCCCCCTGCCCTAGAACTGCACCGCTTATGTGTCTTGATCTTCTTATTTTTATACAAAACTGGAGACAGAGACCGGCTGAAGGGCGTCGCTGTGTCTGCACAGCTCTTTCTTTATTCTAACGCAATCTCGAGTTAGGATAATCAAGTCACGCTATGTTTAACTGTTGCATGTGCATAGGCTTAAAACATAGCAAGTTTTGCTTTTATATGTAAGAAACAAAATAAATAGTTAATTAATTTCATTTAAATGTTTAAATTAAAACCAAATTTAAAGGTAAAGTAACATGCACGGAGAATTAAGTACAATCACACAGTCGTGATAGTTTCATTTCTACACTACAGGGTGCTGCAACATAACTTCCTTTTTGTATAACTTTTTGAAAGGCAAAAAAGGAAGTTGTGTTGCCGCATCCTGTACTATGTCTACGTTATAAAAGTAGCATGTGTGTTTATAAATTTAGAAACCCTGCATAAAATGTATGCGGTCTCAGCATAATATTACTACATTTGTTAATACTAAAATACCGGCCTGCATCATACTAAGAGAAGTATATATCAACTAAAATAACAAAATCATGTTGAATGTTGAATTAGAAGTCTTGTTTTATGCTACAAAGCCGCGACGTTGCATGTTGTAGACAAGTCATCTCTAATGTTACAACTCTGTCATGTTGCATGTTGTCAGAAAAGTCATATTTAAAACTACATTTTGGTCATGTTGTACCTGGCAAAAAATTCAAATCTGAAGCTACATGGCCACAATCTTGACTGTTGCATTAAAAATTCGTACTGTTTTATCAATTCATATTGCTTCACTTCCGTACACAGAGAAGCCATACGAAAGTCATAACGTTTTTTCATAAAAAATTACCTGCTTGTTTACGGCAGGATTACGCAAAGCTAAGTAGCAAGGTCTACAGTGGCACCAGAGGCTTCTCTCCCATGACAAAGAAACTTGAATCAGGCACTGGCTGACCTGCACGGTTCTACAGGGTGTCTCAAAAAAATGTACTCACCCTTTAACCGTTGCTAACATGCTGTCTTCTTTGTGTTGCAGGTGTGAGGTTCGAACCTTTGCGAACATGATTAAATGTGGTTAAAGAACCATGTTCGCAAAGGTTCGAACCTCACACTTGCAACACAAAGAAGACAGCATGTTAGCTACGGTTAAAGGGTGAGTACATTTTTTTGAGACACCCTGTATTAACATGTTTTCAGACTTGTACAGCTGCGGGAATTTTTTTGTCGACTTTTAAGAAGCTCTGAGCTTCTTAAGAGCCTATTTTTGCTTTTTGCATTTTGGTCATGCATTTGGTCAAAATGCATATTTTTGAGCTTCATTGCTTACGTAAATAAATATTTAACAGTATTTTTTCAAAGCAGTATAGATCTTTGAAAACGGTAAAAAGAGAAATGAAGGCAATTTTAAAATTATTTTTTTAAGACTTCGTTTTCTTATCAGCAATATAATCACCCCCAAACGGATTTAATTTTACGACTAACTTTTCGCCCATTAAAATCTTACTTCCTTATGAACAAATGTTCAGGAAGCTGAACTTTGGAGATTTATCTCATCATTTCGATATAAAATTCTCCACGGAACACAAACACAAAACAACATCCTGATAGCATCCTCTTCTGCTCCAACTTCAGAAAAATTCGAAAAAACCTTGTCGAATGCATAGTTTCCTTGGGCACTGTGCATATTAAATGCAGGATGTAGTGCGTATGAGCATCAACTCTGCATGATACTTCGCATGGGAAGACGCCACGTATATAAAACATAGGACTCAGCCTTATTTCATAATTAGATTAAGGCAAATTTATTTTCGTTTCCGTTAATTTTCACAGACTTTAATATGCTAGACGGACATGACGGTTAATTCGACAACGGTGTTGTGCACTAAATACGCTTCTCTTTACACTACTTCATATCAGACCACGTCGCTGAGCATTACATTGTTAAAGATAATTGCAAAGCGATGAACTCTCGGGTACAGCTAAAATCTTCACTACTTAATGTTCGTCAACCAGTTTCTTGATCGCCCATCAAGAAAGTCGACAAGAAAAAAACCGAACATGTGATGCTTTCTGAAAATAAGAAACTAAGTTTCGTATAAAAGCAGACAAAACTACGCATTCAAGGAAACTTTTCCGTTCGTCCCACACAATTTGTGTCGTTCGACCAAGAAAAGCGCTAGTACAGCTTACTGAAATGGGACTTCTACAGCTAAGCCACGTTTCTTTCATGGTTCTTGCGTACAATAGAACACTTTTCAAATTCGCACCAAAGAAACATAACATTCTAGAATTTTGAACATATCGCAAAATGGGCTAGGAAAGTTTGTGTTCACTGGCTTCCGTCCTCTGGGTTCGTGATCAACACTGCGACACCAGCAGTACTTTTTACAGATGCCTTTAACAGAATACGAGTCTGTCTCACGCACAGTGCTCTGACGACTGCTGCAGTACTGCACACCAACGTGATCTTGCCTTTTGTGTTCAGCCTGGTGACTGGTATATGCTTTCTAAGCTGACCAATATATTACCCTTTGTACTTTATTATCAATTACACACATTGTTCTGCTTTTTTACTTCCGTATTGTAGTTTTGCCCCGTAAGTAATGCTGCAAGTATTACCTGCTGGTGTTGCTGACCAAAGCATTACTGCCCGTAATATTGACGCGGCAATCTTGTAGAAGATAGTTTAGGTATTAACACGTTTGTTGCGATTGCCCAGCTGGTGCAAATCTTTACTTTCTACATACAGTCACTAGAAAGCTTTGAAAAAATTACAGAACCTAACCTGAGTGACCCACCGGTGGGTCATACCGCAATGAAAGTGTTAATCCTTTTGGCCAATGTGCATTTGCAGTTTATTGTACTGGTAAGCCTGTCTGCCGCCGACACGGACGCAAGGACACTTCTGTAGTCGAGAGCGCACCTTTAGGAGAGGTTAGCTCTGGTTACCTTTAAAACTACCCGAAACATCTTCCTGTTCCAACGTCGCTCCAAAGACATATCTTTCAGAACTTATATATAGCTAAGGATCGCTTAGGCTGTCAATAAAGTGTACAGTTGACTTCTACTGTGAGAATCAAGTCAAATAGGAGGTGTAAAATATGTCCATTAATGACTTTGTTATCGCTTTGGTTTCACGGATTTGTAGCACAAGATATTTTGTCAGAAAAATTTAGTGTAAGGCTATGGGAGCAAGCAACTGCATAAATAAACCATGTTCTCATAAATGGAACAAGTTTAAGGCAAGAAATAAATAATGTGCTTTGGGAAATGATGCATCTATAAACTACTAGCCTATTGGGTTCAGTTGTATGAATTTTCACCTGTTAACGAGTTGGTGATTTGTATTTCTACAAACCAGACTGCTCTGTAGAATAACTCGAGATTTCATCCTTCAATGTTAAAAATGTATCTCAATGAAATTCAAGTTTCAGCAAAAGTATTTTAGGATTATCCAGCAAGAAAAGACTACGAGGCATTAATTACTCATATTACTTTGGAATCAAGTTCATGTTAAGACAATTAAATTATAGTTAATAGAGAACAGATGAAGTCGAGATGGAGTACGTTTCCAATTTGCACATAACAATCAACCCTCTTCATTACTGCTGCTACTTTCTTAAGTTCAATTTTTACAGTTGCTCGACAGTACATCGATTGGCGGTTTCTAACTTGTTCATTTTCTTGCCTGCTGAACTGAAAATGAAGTCTACTAGTTCATCAAAGGATCTCACAGGAAGTTGGTTCGCAATGCAAAAGATCTTTTGAGATCAGCAGTAGAATAGAATCCATTTAATCTCTATAAATCGCCCACACAGTAAAATGCTTTCTAAGGCGCCTGTACCACTGCATGCACAAGCATAACACAAGCATCGTGGTTCACAGCCGGCTTAACAAATCCGTGTTTTGCACAGTCAAAGGTTGTATAATGAGTTTCGCGTGAATCTCGTAATAATTCTTCAATGCAATTTCGTTAGCCAGTAGCTAGAACCCTCTTCAATGCATCTTTTTTCATGGAGCAGCTTTCCTAAACTTTTATTCACCTACACGTGCACTCATATTTATTTCTCGAAGTATCCTTCGTCTAATTCAAATCATTTTTCAACTCGACAGCCTTAATACTGGATATTTCTTTTCAGTGTTCCAACGTTGATTGGAGATAACTCGACGCACTCTTTGTCTCAATTCATCTACAGGGTGCAGCAACATAACTTCCTTTTATCACAGAAACCTCCTTTCAAAAAAAGGAAGTCATTTTGCCGCATTCAGTAGAAATGTAGGGCTTTTCCGAAACACTCTTTCACGTAGCCCCATAGCATGAAGTCAAGCGGGTAGAGGTCTGGTGTTCTGGCTAGCAAAGAAAATTCACTCAAGTGCAAAATTAATTATACTGAAAACGACTAGATATGTAATGCTTACCTTCAATGTATGTGCTGGTGAACAATTTTGCTGATACCGAAACTCTGGCAACCTTTGATGACTTAAGCACATCGAAGCATTTTTCAAAAGTAACTGTAACGACTTCATCGGTTGTGAAATTTTCAAAAAAGAACGGCCATAAATTTTCGAAGGGCTCAAGCCACACCACACATTGGCCTTACGAGAGTATAATGATTTTCCAGCACTAAACTGTTCTTTATTTGGCGTTCATTTTCGGTAATTAAGCTTGTACAGAACACCATTTCGTTAAATGCTGCATAATCATTGAAAATCGTTCTGTTAAAATAGACCTCAATTTTCAGTCATTTGCTTGAACTTAATACTAAAATTGTGCCTTCTAATCACGCCATTCGTTAACATCAATTGATCAAGTAAATGGATTTCAGGAAGCGATATCTTTTCTTCCTTACAGTTGATTCTTTAGGTTTGTCCAAGTTGATTTCTCTTCTTCGATTTGTAAGTTAACTTTGTCAACGTTGTCTTGCATCCGTCCTGTCATTGACTTATCAAAGTTTGGAAGATTGTTCACAGGTATTTTGGCTTGTCAATTCTAAAAAAAATCATTCGTACAGTTCTTGGATTTATTATAGACTGAATTCATAAGTATTGTTGAACTTCCCATGGGTCCTCTCGATCGATCACGCCTTCATTTATTCCACAATAAGCTTTCGTTGGACAAGCGTTAGCTGGGTCATAGGTGCTATTTCAAAAAATATTCATTCAATACTTTCAGAGATAATGCTAACACCCTCAAGCAAGATGAGCTTTTGGCTCAAAAAAGGAGCTTCTCAGGTGTCTAGCTCCGGAGATTTAGCTGCTGACACTTACACAAGCGAAACTTGAGCCTGTCAGCAAACATAACCAGTAGATCGCAAAGAAAATCATATAGATGTGATAAAAACGGAGGTAAGGGGGGTCGAACTCCAACTATAATATATCTTTTAGTTTATTTTTACCTTTTTCAATTAAATTGAATGATTCATTATGAATGAAAAGCTAGGTTTGACTAGCGGTGCTTCGACCAATAACGAGACATTTACGATAACATTGGACGCTACGCATACGAGTTCCTAATTCGACCCCACCTTTCCATGTCACGTTTCTATTAGTGTAGTCTTGACTACAAGAATGCTCTGCGCTGACATTTACCTGCGGGGAATAGTGTGTAATAACACCTATAGACCATCAGAATGGCGGTGTCTACACGATAGACTTATAGAAACTAATTTCTTTCTTCTAGACAAACAAATTTTCCTCACAAAAAAATAAAAAATAAAAACAGGAAGTTGGCTAGTTTCAGAAAATGTGACCGACAAGAAGCTAAATGGACTTGACCAGGGGAGTCATATCCAAAACTTTTTGCACATGTCGTAATAGAAATTTCCTAGATGGTCTTTTCAAAGTTGTATTTTTACAGAAATGTTTTTGCATAAAAATTACTTAACATTGTCTCTGAAATGATGTATTGTAGCGACGTTATTTTTAATGCTTCAAATTTAATACATATCAGAACCCATGATACTGTAAGTTTTCATGTATCATTCTACAAACTCATTTTCGATGTCATCTCTTTAATCTCTCTTAAGATTTAAAATGAACCCGGACGATTTTCCAGTTCTAGACCTGTGTAATCACATCACCAACCTCATCACCATGGCAGAAGTGAGCGTTGTAGGCACCCACATACACCGTCCCACACAATCATGGTAATCCGTCCACCAAAACAACTTCAAAACCCTCGATTATGCAAGCCAGCGATCAGGCTGAGCCCGAAATAGCAAACCTGTGAGCTTATTTAGCAGCTCCGAAATGAATGCCGAAAACAATCTTGGAAACAAAATTATGCGATACACGAGCCCAGCGTGAAGAACAGTCTTCAATGAGTGAAACTTGCTCGAGTTAAAGTGTTTTGCATTTTCAGCTAAACGACAGATGGAATGTTGCGCGATGCATAATGTCCAAGATAAATGAATATTGCTTAGTGAAGGAGATATTCATGCTAAGAGAACACTACGTGACGAATGAGATGTTCAAGATTAAAGACGGTTAACGATGAATGAGGAATACAAAATGGAAGGATAATGCGCGATGAATGAAACACCTGCGATGAAAGACAAAAGAAGAGTGCGCGATGAATGGAACAAGAAGAAAAAGCAGAAGCTCCAGCTGTTTCGAGTGAACATTTTAGCAGCCATGAAAAGCAAACTTCATCTTCTCGCGAAATATAATGAATGTGTAGGATAGAATAGGCTTAGTTCTGAGGTTGCCCATTGATTTTCTTGTTAATTGTAAGCCCTTATTCCACAATCTGCAGCGCAGTTGAATAATTTATGCACAAATATTTGACAGTGGTCTTTGTGAGACAAAAATACAGAACAACGCTGAGCCAAATCTAGTCTTTAACACACCGAGTTTTCTGGTCGTAAACCTTGACCATGACTGGAAAACGATGAGGATAGATGCTTGAAAGTGTCTCAAATATGCAACACACTGGCTCTGCACGGAGGAATTAAGCCTGGATCTAGAAAGATAGATCTCGGCAGCATTTCAGAAAGATAAAGATTTTCCCCAGTAAGTCTATAGTGGGAATGGTAGATAACGGTGTTCTGCTGTGAATTACTTTAAATACGCAAAATTTATTCATATAATGAATTGCCCTAGTCTGCGTTTCTCCATTTTGACGTCTCATTCTCAAAAGATAGAGTCCAGAGAATTGTAGCGTACTTTCTAGTGCTCATGTTTCAAGTCCGCAACACAATTCAAATTAAAGAACCATGGAGCTTCGAATTCGGTAAAAGTTTCAAGAATAGAAAAAATAAGGCAATAGAAACAAGCAGTTTGGTCCATTCTTAACACGTTGAGTGCGATTGTCTAGCCGGTGCAAATCTTTACTTTGTACACACAGTCACTAGAAAGCTTTGAAAAAATTACAGAACCTAACCTGAGCGACCCACCGGTGGGTCGTATCGCACTTAACGTGTTAAGTTGATACTCGAGTCCCATGCCTTTAATGACACTACCGCTTGCTTTGAGTACTCAAAGAGCAGTTTGCCGCTCCACGTATTGCTGAGGAACAGTTTTGTGACCGCCTTTTCATTTGTCAACTCGCGAGCCAGCTTTTGCATTAACAATGGGTGCATACACACTTAAGAGTTAGCTGTATATTCGGTCAGGCAGACCTACATGGTCGCGCTATACATGTATTGACATGGCTTTGGTTGTGTGGTCAACGTAGTTAGTTTGGTTGTTTAACAGATTCAAAACCAAATAAGCTTATGATCATATCCATCAAATAGACAGTAGAGTTATATGATCAACATGTGTTATATCAAGAAAATACCGGCAATTACAGTTGATATTGCCAGACAATCTGTTCCATCAAAAAGCCGAATGGCCACTTGCTCGTATCGGCATTAGATCATTCTCGCTGCAGTATGTAGTTATGGTCATACCTGTACACTCTTCTTCTGTTAATGGGTCAATATTACTCATATATCAGAGAGGAATTATATTATGAAGCAATGTCAGGTGTGCCACATCCCGATAGGCGAAATAGTACTAGAATAAGGCTCGAGTCGAAGTAGATTTTAGAAAAAATGATAAAGGCGGAGAAAAGTTTAAAACGATCGCACTTCTATTAAGTAAGATTAACTCAAGTAATTCTCACTAGCAAAATAATGCTCACTTTTCACGGATACAAACACCATCACTGGACGACCTTCTCATAGTTAAGTTTCATTTACGGTAGATGCGTCGCTAATTGAATAATGGTACAGGAAAGATCAGAAAACTTTCCTCTTTGAAACTTCCGCAGTGTGACTGACTGTCTGAATGTTATTCAATTTATATTCCTTGAAAGTTTTATGCATTTTTTTTGCAAATTAGTCTACAGAAATATTTTCACAAATGTCCACTTCAAGGAAGATTAACCCTTTAGCGACCAAGTGGACTATTCGGTCGCCTTTCACGGTCTTTGGGAGAATTGTTCTAATAATTAAACAGTGAGCAATATGAGGTTGCTACTAGGTTTGAACGCTTCGGCATGTTACAGCGTCGTTCTTTTGGCTGCCTGGCTCTCAGCATGCTTCATTGCATCAGTGTACAGACGATCTTTGTGAGCTTAAATGTAGAAACTAGAAAAACAAATTGGTCGCTAAAGGGTTAATTATACGTGTTTATACAGCCTTGGTGATGCACTGAAAAATCAACGTCTTCAAACAGAATGCCAGGAATGCTTGAAATAAGAAAATTTAAAGTTTAATAGAAAGAAATTTAGTAGAATACTATGCAACAAAATTTTAAGAGAAACGAGCAACACTAATGTCATCTGCAAGTGTAATACGAACTACATATATAAGAAAATGGAAACGGTCTGAATCAACATGATTATTCATATTCAACATGATCGTTTACCATCAAAATTACGTTCAGGATGTCTCAAAAAACGTATACATTTTTAAAAGGCTGCAGTTTGAAAATTTATAGTGCTAAAAGGCTGAGGCAGGTCTCATTCGAAAGAGCAAAATATAAAGTTTTATTTTGTGACCAGAATACGTTGTTATCTATCGTATGTACACCTTATGAATGCCAGTAGTCTTCAAACTACAGCTTTCTAACAATGTATACATTTTTTGGGGACACCCTGTATAATGAAGAAATAAGCTGAATAAATCAAACGAGTCTCAAATTATTTGAGTTCGTCTAAATATTTATTGCCTTATAACATAAGTTGATCAATTTTAACTTGGCAAACTACTGACAATCTAAATAATTATATGTCCCATCAAATAGACTAAAGAGACTTCAGCATGGCATAACAGAAGATGAATTGTCAAGCTTCGTGTTCCATGACTTTATTGGCTAAAGCTCGAAATTGATAGATGATAAAATTTTAAATAAAAACTTTTCATTGTTGACAGTTCGGAAATATTCTAAATTCAATGAATCTGTACTACAAAAATCTTCAACACTCTATAATACTCGTACAGTACATCAGGCTTCTACTGATTTTCCCATGTGAACAATATAAATAGCCCTATAGATTTAAAAAATACTATTTAGTGATACAAGTGGCAATTTTTCTTCTCTTATCAAATCGACGATAGTTTCAAATATTCTACAAAGTTTTGTTGTCTCTCAGCTCTATTGAAACTACGCAGAAACTGATGCAACTTCTTAAAGTTCAGAAATTGAACTATTCTAGTAAACAAAAAATTCAGGAACTCTTGTAAAAAAAGGATTTTTACTTTTAGCTTCAGGAAGTGCTACTGTATTTTTAAATGTTTCTGAAGAGGAGCTGGTCAGGCTCAGACCTTTCTTTTAACTCCACAATGCGTAAAACTCTGCAATTTCGCGACTAAAATTGAGAAATGAAACATTTTTCGTTTATAATCTACTTGATTTTTTTAAGCTCTCGGACCCATTTGGTCTCTCAAGTTGGTCGTTACACCATAAGTAAGGCAAATCTCTGTTCAACTTTTGGTATCGCTGCAAACCCAGTTAGCGTAAAATGGCGCCAGAGCTCCACAAGGTTGCTGGAATTAGCAAATTTCCTCCCTGGAAGACTTTAACTCGCTTGGTTAAACTTTGGCAGCACTAACTTCTCACGGAGATGATGCTTTAGCCCAAGAACGTCTGACTGCTCTCCGTTTTGCCACTTAGCAAAGTCCGACCCTTTTCAACCAGTTTGAGTGGAGCATAATCTTTTAGTTATTGAAAATCAAAGATATCCGTTAACACATTTCCTGCGATTGCCTAGCCGGTGCAAATCTTTACTTTGTACACATAGTCCCTAGAAAGCTTTGAAAAAATTACAGAACCTAACCTGAGTGACCCACCGGTGGGTCACTTCGCACGAAATGTGTTAATTAGCCTACAAAATGTACTGGTCGACAAACCAACATGTGTACAATGTTTGTTATATTTGGAACAGCACAAAGATATTCACGGTGATGGAATTAGCAGCCGTGGAAGTCGGAGGAGAGAGGTCGAGTTTACTATTTGACAAACTTAACATAGCAAGTTGTACGGCAGGGCTTTATAAGTGAAACTACGTTTTACATTGAAAACGAATTCCCTTAGGTTGAATTACTTGCTAATTTTGTACGAGAGATATTAAAGATTGAATTGAATTTTTTCTGCAGCTGCGATTTAAGAAAAAATTGAATCCCCACCTTAATATGAAAGGCGTAACAAAAGGAATTACTCGATCAAAATGAACAACGCGGGAACAATTATACTTTTCTTGAGAGAAGTCAGGTTTTTAACTTGAAAGGGTTTAGATACTTAGAAATTATTAAACCATTTTAGGGATAGAATTCCAGAAAATAGACAACCATATTCAAAACTAGTTACATCTTCAATAATATCTACATGAATAAATTTATAAAATTTGTTAGTGGGAGAAAACGTCTTTTTTCACGTAGTTCGCGCCTAACTTGTAATCAATGCAGTACAAATTAAAACATTGACATACGCATTTTATTACGTATCACCTTATCTGAATGAAATTTACAGAGTAAATAACGTACACAATAACTAATTATATAATTTTCCATTAGTCGGTGAATTTCATAACGATTAAGTTATAATTCATTTCGAAAAGGAATATCTGAAAATAAAACCCATTCATAAGACAGAGTTTTCAACCACAAACATTGGTAGGCAGGCAAGTTGTACATTAGTTGGCAGGCAAATCGTACATTAGATTGAAAAGTTTTCACTACGTAGACTTGCTGCTAGACAATAAAGAGGTCAACTCAACCAGTTTCCCTCAAAATAAATCTGTCGAAACCCGATAAAAACATAGATACATAGATCTGTTTTAGTCTACTTTTGGTGCAATACAATATAAAGCTCAAGTTGTGCTTGTTACTTCCAAAATTTGATACAAAACCAATATAGAATTCAACCTAAGTTTTTTACTAATAAATTTGGTGTAAAACCAATATTCGTACGAATAAAAATAAGCTTTTTTCTAATTAGATTTAGTGCAAAATGGTGCAAGAGGTAACTTGATAGGTTCATCGCATACTTACTCGCTAGAAAAACAGTTTAGTGGCTTGAACTCAAGACTGGGCTGGAAAATTTAGCCTTCATCCTCACCAAACAGAGCACACCGGTACGAGTACAGTACTTACGAGGAGCGTCTTCATGGTGAAGGGGATGCTCTTTCTACGAATTCGGTTCAAAAGCTGTAGTTCCTGTGCAGTCACATGAACACATGGTAATATCACTGACCACTGACACGACCGACTGAAAAAAAGCTAGAAATAGAGAGAAATATAGGGTTGACTGACCACAGCAACCAGGCTCACACTTTTAATAAGACGACTGCTTTGAGATCTAACGTGATGTCAACCAGATTCCCCTTGCAAACATTGCAATTGAGTTGTATCTACGCTGCACAAATAGCACACTCAGACCCTAACAATTCGGTGCCAAAATAGTTTGTTAAGGGCCAGGATGTCCCGGCTGCAGAGAAAGCGACTGAAGAGAGACCTCTGCACACACAAGGTCGGAACTGGCGGCTAGCGTGAGAGCTTCAGTTCAGCCTCTGCTGCTGCTGCCTGCTATTGATTTGGCCAGAGGGAGGGTTGGGAGAACTTCAGGGGAGTGAGGCAAATGGGGAACTGAGGGGAATAGAGGGAGTCACTCTGTGGGGGGGTGTAAATAAAGTAATGGGAGTGGACGTTAGGACAGTAAAATTAAGAGGGTAGTGGGAGAGATTAGGGAATAAAGAGAAGTGATGTGAGTAAAGGAGGATGTGTGAGAGGATGTTATAGCATCATACAATTAATGGGAGTTAGAAAATTGAATGGAGTGCTGAAAGTGAGCGGGTGGTGGGAGTTGACAGAGTTAGGATTGTCCGAGGGTTGACTGTAATAATAAAAGAGGAAAATGCTTGGAGAGGGATGGAAATGCAAAAAAAAATGTGAAAATAACTTTAATTGATTGAGTAAAGGAGAGGGAAGGTTAGTCCCGGGGTAACCGGAAGCAAAATGCAGATTAGCGATAAAAATTAGTAACAAAAAATCTGGAAAATATGAGAAATTGATTTGAAAAAATAAATAGATAACAAATTTATGAGTGAGCTTCCATCCCTTTAATGCGTTGTGAATGAGTCCAGAGTGCTGGGCATGAAAATTGAATGTGAAACAAGCGAGGCTGTCATAGAGAAATTAAAGTTATGCAATAAATAGAATGACTGAGAGATGTGAGTGGTGTTCTCCATGAAAACTGCAGGAGGGAAATGAAATCATTGAAGAAATAAAGATCCCAAGTTTTAGTAGCCCGGAAGTTTCCAACAATGTCGATAATAATGATTTATGACATGGATAATGAACCAATGTTTAGGAGGAACAGGCTGCTTCTGGTGTCTAAATTAACAGACTTTATTAGTAGTGAAAGCAAGCTAAATGTCATTCCAAAGCGTCTAATTTCTAACTTGAATCACGATCTCGTGAGCCAACCGTCTAATGAATTTAATAAACGTACAATATGAAACAAAAGTATGAAATTTTTATCGACTTCAATATAAATTTCATTAATGATATTTCCCCTGAAATGAAACGATCTGCTCACAAATAAAGCATCGTGATAGAACATCAGATGTGACTGGGCAGGCCTGATTGTACTATTGTTTTATGGTTGCTGTGAAAACGGAATTCAAAGAAATTATTTGAAATGAAAAATCAAGTTAAAGTAGAAAACTATGTAGATATTAGAGATGGTAAATGGCGGTGTAATCAAAAAAAAAGTTTTGAGGCGATTCATGAATGAACGAAAAAGAAAAAGAAACAGTTTCACTGAAAACAGACAGAAGAAAAAATGGTCAGCATGTAAGGAAGAAGAACATAAGTAATTCAAAGCTATTGAGGTAGAACATGCTACAAGATAGAAGTAAAAAATGCACAGACGCAGACAAGAAAACAAAATAGAGACCACAAAATTAAAACTTCACTGTGTTATAACAAAGGAAAATTGGCTTATGTTAAAAGGAGCAAAAAAATGAAGAAAAAGCAAGAGAGGAAAGAGAGAGGCGAGGGACAATCAGTGAGGGGCAGAGGGCTCACTAGGCAGGGCGCGGAGGCGCCGTAGTGACCCTCAGCCCCTCCTGAGGGCCCTCACAAGGCGTGGTCCTCTCTACCCCTCCTGAGGGCCCTCACAAGGCGTGGCCCTCTCTACCCCTCCTGAGGGCCCTTACAAGGCATGGTCCTCTCTACCCCTCCTGAGGGCCCTCACAAGGCATGGCCCTCTGTACCCCTCCTAAGGGCCCTCACAATGCGTGGTTCTCTCTGCCGACTCTGATTGTGCAATTAGCTTGGGAACAAGACGCGTATTTTGAAATCATTAGTGTCATGACAGACATACCTAGTCTGTGTCCCTTTGGAACTTAGTAAATTAATTGCTGGACATCTGCCACTACATTTCCATGTATTCTAGCATGCCAGGCACATGGCAGTGCACAAGACCATCCAGCCCATGAGGGCTTACGTGACTTATCTGATGAGCTCCCGTTATCTGTTGGCAAGGCGCAGGGGATGTCCGTTATCTGTTGACAAGGCGCAGGGGATGTCCGCTATTTGCTGACAAAGCGCAAATTGCTTCCGTTGTCTGTTGACAAGGCACAGAAAGCGTCCGTTCTCCGTTGATAAGGCGCAGAGGATATCCATTGTCCGGTGACAAGGCGCAGAGGATGTTCGTTGTCCGGTGACAAAGCGCAGGGGATGTTCGTTGTCCGGTGACAAACCGTAGGGATGTTCGTTGTCCGGTGACAAAGCACAGGGGATGACCGTTGTCCGGTGACAAACCGTAGGCGATATCCGTTGTCTGTTAACAAGCCACAGGGGGTATCCGTTGTATGTAAACAAAGCACCAAGGGCATCTGCTGTTTAGCAGACGTAGGGGTGTCTACGTCTGAAGGGACACAGGTATGGAGAGATCTTCAAGGCCTCAATGAAACGCCTGATATATCACAGCCTGACCTTATATTCATAGAATAAGCACTCGATAAGTCGTCACTTTGTTTATCATTTAATTCGCTCTAGATGCGCAAGTCGTACATTATTTGTCACCGTAATTGCACAAGTGAGGCGTAGATTTCGTGTCTATTCTCTAGTTGAAAGCCCGTTTAGTTGAGCTGATGAGAGTGTGTAGCCTGGTGAGCAAGCGAAAACGCATGTCTCAGAGATCGACCTGAAGACCGTGGATGACCTCGAGAAGCACTCTGGCCTCGGCATTTCCAGGACCAAGTTAGAGGGGCGTATGGCCTCAACTGTTACGTGATCGGAGTGCAGGGCACACATTATTCAAGACATCAGAAGAGTTTTTGTGGTCTAGTTCTCTACTTTATGGTATTATGCTTTCAGGTGCTTAACTTTTTTGCCTTTTAATCATGAGAAGATACCTTAAAATTTTGAAAGCTTTCGATATTTAGCCTGCAGAGGAACTGTGGTCTCGTAGATCACTAACTCCTATGAATGTGTACGATCTTACAGCTAAGGAGCCTACGTCTTTTGCATCTGGCTACGCACAAAAATAGGTCAAAATAAATGTTCCTATATTATGATGCCCTGAAAACGAACACTATTATGAATTCAGTGAGTATCAGTTACTTTAAACCTAAAGTAACGTGTTCGTGATGTTATTGGTCATGCACCTGTCAAGCAACACGTTCACTACTATTTATAATATTTAACGTAGTTAATCTCAGTTGAAGTTTTATTTTACACTACTGTATTATTTCGCTCACCATACTGTATTATAATTTTTTTAGACTACCGTATTATTATTTTTAATATCATATAATAAGTAAGTAATGAACTTGAAAATATGGTTCAATATTGAAGCAGAATACTAACTGTCGATGAAGCTGTTTCATCCCTTCTTTTTGTTCCTAAACACGAACTAGCCAGCAGGTCGATGGAGCTTTAGTGTGAATTCAACTCTGGCCAAATGCAGTTATTCTACGGTTGATCAAGCACTGAGATACCTTAAAACTTATGAAGACTTCGAGCCACTTCAATCTTGGCTTCCTGTACATACCTGTACGTTGCTTCCTGTATGACATGGTGAACGTGCAATTTTAGAAAATACGGTATTACTGTAAAAGATATTACTTTGATGTAATGTATTTGATGGGCAGAAAGAAAAGCGAAACAAGTGTGAGTTTCAGTGCCGTTTCTGAAGAAACAACTGGATTTCTTCAAAGCAAGCCATCTTTGCTTAGTCAACATCCTCAACGAAATAATTGCCTCAAAGTTCATTGAAAGACTCTCAAAGTTCATTGAAGAATTGTCATCATTATTTTTTAAACTTTGTTATGCTATGGTAATGATGTCAAACTTAAAAGAGTTATGCACTGCTCAAAACTGATCGAATTCCGATGTAGGTTTCTAAATAATAACTTGCCGTGTGATGCCCAGCGTGTCGTTCGTATTCAGGGCACTTACACCCTATCGCTCCATAGAAGTCAAGCTTTGCAACAACAGATTTTCTTCCAATATTTTAGTTTAGTCGCATTTTTGCCCGTTTTACTTGATTAACTAATGAAGAATATCTCTCTTTGTCATTAAAAACTGATGTTAAATGGTTCAATGCAGTAAATAAATTCAGTCAACATTTTTCGAGCGAAGTTCTTTACGACTAAAGTTACCTCCGACTTAGCCACTTCCAGCTCCAGCTGCCTTCAATTTTTGCCACATCCAGCTCCAGCTGTCTCCAACTCCAGTTACATCCAACTCCAGTTACATCCAACTCCACACCTCTCCAACTCCAGTTCTCTCCAACTCCAGTTGCATCCAACTCCAGCTCTCTCCAACTCCAGTTGCATCCAACTTCAGTTGCATCCAACTCCAGCTCTCTCCAACTCCAGTTGCATCCAACTCCAGCTCTCTCCAACTCCAGTTGCATCCAACTCCAGCTCTCTCCAACTTCAGTTGCATCTAACTCCAGCTCTTTCCAACTCGAGTAAAGTTGATGGAACTTTTTGGATCAAGCGTTGTTGCTTTTCACTCATATTGTACTTTTCAAACATTGCTTGTTTTAGTTTTACAAAATACGAACATATAAATGCATAGTAGTATGATACACACGCACATACTGACTAACCCTGTACATCGACGCATTGGACAACTACGTCAGCGATTTTTCAGTTAAGGTAATGTATCCACATTTCTAGAGTCTTTAGAGAATCTATACAATTCACAGAATAATTTCCCATAAACCATGATATCATACGATTCTTATCAAGATGTTTTTGTCCTTATATATCTTATTATAATGTTTTATTCTGGTTCTCGTCACTATGGTCTATTCAGCAGAAGATTTCCCAGTAAAATGAGCTTTCTTTAATCAGCTTTCCTTTAAATAAAGACATCCAACAAGTTTCCTTTCTTCTTCGTTCCTCTTCATACCCCGGAAGGCTCGTCTTCTCACGCGCTTTCCCTCTCGTCTTTCTAGTACGAAATCAATACCTTGGCATAAAACTAAGAGATTTGAAAATCATTTTCATATTCTGCACCACTCTCCAACTTTGGCAAGCGGCTCACGACGTAAAGAATGCATTTTTCCCAACATCAAATAAGAATGAAGACGATGCCACAATTTTGTCACCATTTCGTGGCGGCCACGGTTTAGGATTGTTTCAAGCTCGAAGCTGTTATTAAATAACTGCGACTTCACAGATGTCATTATAAGAGTTTGTACTATGGTTTTTAATGTTATTGATAGCATTAATATTATCATTATTAATGTTGTTATTAGGATTATTATTATCATCATCATAATTATTGATATTTTTATTGTACTTGCTCAGTGAATTACGGTCGTCATTCAAGTTCTTCAAGCCAAGTCCACCCTGTTGTGACTAACCCTGAGATCTTAGATGAGGAAACTCAGGCAGATTGAACAATCATATCAATTCGTTACATAAATAATTTCATGTGAAAATGAAAGTCAAAATAATTTTTTTATTCAATATATAACTTTATTATTAATAAATTACAAAATATGGTTGTACAAGTGGGTCAAACCAAAATATCAAGAACTGAAGTAGCTGCCTCGCACAGCGGCGTTTGCGCAATTTCTGAAAGTTTTAAAGGACATTTTGTTTGAGCAAGGCACGGAAATTATCCATGTAACTACTATTAAACATAAATTGTATGGACATTTCTGTTCCTTCACGCTCGGGCTTTCATAAAACCGAAGAGGGAGATGTTCTTTTCCTTTTTGTCTTCTTCGTAGATCGACAGCATTACCTCATATTCTTTCTGTTTTATGGAGAAAAATGTGGTCTTAAATGAGAAGATTTATGCTCCAGTCAAAATGAATTACTCGTAAAAATAGCATTTCAGTTTTTTTATTTATGGTCCCACATCTACTCTTGTGAAAATAATCTCGATGTCCATGTACAAAGTATTTTTTTTAAATATGTCACCTCATCCATTCCATCTTTACATTCTTTCTAAAAACACTTTTGAAGTAGAGCCTATGTATGTTAGAACGACTTCCTGCTTTTTGCTCCACAGTTTAACCAAACACAAACAGCTACGAGTTTGATTTTTCATTTGCTCGATGGTTTCACAGACGCAGTTCAAACCCGCTAGACTTGAGCGTATTTAAGGTACACGAACATCAGATCTCTCAGAATTAACATATTGTGACGACGCTTCTTGTAACTCAATTTCGTGACTGGGAGATGACTCACCGAAAAATTACCGTGTTTTTTACTCAAAGATATTTTACTGGTAGAGGCTGACCCACTAGATGTAATGATATGAATGTTGGAAGACATGACAGGTGTGGCATGATCGTTACTTAATGAAGTGAAGTGGCGTTGGGTGGTTTGATATGACCGTTAAATAACGTTATTTGACCGTTACACAGCGAAACGTCAGCGGGCGATAGTTCCTCATAACTATTATTTGTAGAAGCATGAGCATAAGTGTTTGTATGGCCGGTAAGTGCCGTTGTGTGCCCCTCCAACGATTTGCAATAATCTTTCGATATCGTTTCTTGTCTGCCATAGGACACGGACCTTTCAGACGACTCTTTAGAAGCTTCTATGATTGTCGAGGGGATTTTTGGAATTTTATACGAGAATTGACGACCAGAATGAGGGTATTTTCTTGATCCGTAGTGCGTCCAGGTGGTCCACACTCTGAAACAAAACGTAGAAAAAACCGTTGGAGATTGATGATGGCCAAATAATAATTATTATCGTTATTATCTTGAATAATTATTATTCAAGATAATAGCGATAGTTACTACGGTATGTTACTGCATGGATGTAAACTCACCTCACGCAACGTCTTTTTCAATCGAAAACAAAACGAATAAACAACTTGCAGAAGAACTAGCTCCCACTGCACATCATTTAGAAGGAAAATTCAGCAGCAATTAAATTTAAAAACTGAATCAGATTGACTCGGATATTTAGCAGCATTTATACGATATCCTCTGGTTGACAATACTCAAAAACGTCATAATTTTTATTCGGAAAATAAAACATTTTTGCAGATGCGTTAATGCGAGTTGAAATAAAGACGTAAAATCTTTTCAAGCTTTCTCAGTCGAGAGACAATATACTAGTGAGCTCTTGCTCATGGATCCGGGAATAATAAAAAAAATTCTAGCCCTGATACGTGATCAAATTAACAATTAGTTTCATCTCTACATGTAATGGATGCTATGCAATAATTCCCGTAATTTACAATAGACGGGCATATAAATTAGGTTGGTATGAGAGAGTCCATCCCAATTTCAATGCGAACAATGTGAAGTATTTACAATCGTTTTTCTTCAGGACACAGTTACCCTCACACTAGTTCAGCTATACGTGCAACAAATACGATAAGAGATCTAACATAAACAAGTTGTACCCACTGGCTGCATATTCAATATGCAAATACCATGCAATACCACGAGCATTCAATCGAGTATCAAAAAAGTTACCGATTTTATTACACTTAGGTTGAAAAAATCATTAGAGGACTTTGAAGTTCGTGAAGCCTCAAAATGTGCAGAGGATAATTTATTGTTGAAATCGAAGTGAAGTTAACAATAAGATTTATCTATGAGAATATTTATTTTCATCCAAGTGATGCGAAGAGTATCTCTCACTTTGGACACTTAATTTTTTCATGATCTTCATCTCACATCTTATGATGGATTCAAGTTTAGCTTCGTCATATGAAAGTTCCATTTTAGAGCACCAAGCCAAGGAATGCTTGGAATAGCACTGCAGTGCTTAGTTATAACCTTACTTTTTTGTTTTTTTCTTGCTGGGAAGAGCTTTGCGATCGACATCACGGCTTGAGGGTCGGTTATTGTTTAGAGAATCCTGGGAGCACTGCGATTGGTTGCTTAATCGTGACGTATCTACTTGTGATGTGGGGTGAGTGCGGGTTGACCACATGAAGCCACGGTTTCCAGCTCCCCTCGTCAGAATGAAGGTCGACTTCCCAGCCAAATCAACACAAAACAATGAAATCATTCCTTTATATCAACTGTCAAAGGATGGAACACATATGATTTAAAACAAGCATACAAAATGTGTCCACATATGTTCATCAAAAGCTCCAACAAATGTTACTTCTATGGGTCCACATCACGATGTTGAACACAGAATTTTCTGTTCTTATATGGTTTCAAAAACTTACCGACACAAAATCTTCCAAATCTCACGAAATAGTATTAATACAACATAATGAATTTTTTGGCCTAAAGCTCGTTAAATAATAAAAATTAATAGGTAAAACTTTCACTTGTGTGAAAAATCTTGGGGTTTCCCCAATTAGTGTTTTTGATCCTACGAATGCATTGACCTCCTGCTACTTAACTTTCCGAATTTTCCCTCCCCCCAAATACACCTTTAAACGAGTACGGAACATGTTCTGTTTATGCTCAGTCAAATGTTGCATTATTATTCGCACCGGCTTACTAGTTTCAACACAAGCAGTGCAGGAGTGAACTGATAGAATTAATTCAGGCAGTAAAGGGTTAAATACAATAATTTCTTCAATA